>JBCNJP010008168.1:0-43721 GCA_039602395.1 Deinandra increscens subsp. villosa
TTAGTGGTTAAAATTTAGTTCTCAAAAGTTATAAAAATAAAAAGTTCTCATTTGAACCTAACCCTATATATATATATATATATATATATATATATATATATATATATATATATATATACCAATTTGATTTGAGAACTAAAAAGAACTAATTTGAGCCACAAGTTTATTTACATGTATCCTCTCTCCCATGAATTGTAGTGGTCCCCTCTGAAAATTATGGTTGAGAGTTAGTTCTCAGAAGTTCTCAAAACAAAAAGTTCTCATTTGAACATAACCCTATATATATATATATATATATATATATATATATATATATATATATATATATATAGGGGATGGATATAATGAAAACCTCATTGAGTTGGAAAAACCGTGGAAACTACCACAAAACAAAATTTTTTTCTTCAAAATTTTTGTAGTGATTATTTGCGTTAATACAAGCCCTATGGTGAAAAAAAATAAAAAACGCCTTGTAGTTTTTTTTTTTAAAAAAAATTCCGAAATCTGACGTTACGTCATGTTACATATGTAACATTTACCTGTTACATATGTAAAATGCCTTGTTACATATGTAACAAAATCTGTAAATAATTTAAAAAAAAAATCTCTAGACGCTTTTTTATTTTTTTTTTCACCAAACCCATCAAAAATAAATGTAGAATCTATAAAAAAATACATCTAAAAAAATAACAAATTTTGAATGACTTTTTTGGCCGGTTAACTTCTTTTTGCAAAAAAATCGGTTCTTAAATATTTTTTTTTAAAAAAATTTACTCTGCGTTTTTTATTTTTTATTTTTCAAAAAGGGTGTTTTCTTAAGTTAGAGTGTCACCATAAAAAAATCAAAACAAAAAATGAAATTTTTAGCTTAGTTTTCACGGTTTTTCCAACTCGGAGAGGTTTTCATTTTATCCTTCTCCTATATATATATATATATATATATATATATATATATATATATATATATAGGGGGAGGATCATTTGAGAATCAATTTGTTTTGAGAACTTTTGAGAACCATTTTAAGCCACTAGTTTATATATATGAAAATCCTCCCCATGAATTTGAATGCTCCCCCCCCCCTCCTGAAAATTAGTGGCTCAGAATGGTTCTCAAAAGTTCTCAAAAGAAAAAGTTCTCATTTGAACCTAACCCTATATATATATATAGGGAGAGGATCATTTGAGAACCAATTGGTTTGAGAACTAGAAAGAACTAATCTCAGCCACTAGTTTATATATATGGAACCCCCCCCCCCCCCATGAATTATAGTGGTCCCCACATGAAATTAGTGGTGGAGATTTAGTTCTCAAAAGTTCTCAAAATAAAAAGTTCTCATTTAAACCTAACCCTATATATATAATGAAAATGCGTGAGCATCGGATCGTCTACTCGATCTAGCTAACCGGACATCGAAACGTAATTAACCGATTGTTTTATTGATCAAAACGAACAATTACAACCAGTGTAAACACAGAGAATTGACACAGAGATTACACACTCAGAAACACACACTTAAGATTCGCTCACACGCTCAGAACTCCTAAACACAATGACCGAACTACTATATATACCCGATCGGCCGAACTCCCACCGAACCCCAGGTTCGGCCGGTCCGAACTTCAGGTTCGGACCTAGTTCGGCCAACCCTATATTGGCTTGAACTTGGTCTTCGTTCGATACTTCACACGACGCACATTTCAGGTATCAACAAACTCCCCCTCGTCGTGTGCAGTATCTCTTCTCTTTTCTTCTCAACATTATCAAATATGTATCTTCAATCAAGCTCCCCCTCAAGTAAAGAATCCGTTTATCCAATGAAATGAATCTTCGAACAAACTCCTCCTCAACTTAATCGTAGCTTGATCTTGAATACTTGATGATATCTAGTATATCTCTGGTCTTTATCAACAGCTTCAGAAGACTTGAAGTTGTGATAGCTTGCACGACAGCATCCTGCATTAGAACTTAAATAATCTTGGCGCAAAACGTCTCTTCGAGACTCCAAGATATGATTTTGAAAAAATGATTTTATATCACGTGTTGATCAGATCGAAAATAAAGTAGAAACAAAATCTTTTTGGCTTTTTGAAAATTTATATTAAAACACACCTAAAATCTTTTTGATATTTCAAAATTTATGCTAAAACACACCAAAAATCTTTTTGTACTTATATTGATATGAAATGAAATCGCAATACAGAATCAGACACTATTTTTGTTATGAGAAAGATCACTATATGGGATCATATTGATCATAACGCACTGAACTACACTTCAGTTTCAATTAATTGAAGCACACAAGTCATGTCGATTGCCGGTATAATTTGTCCATCTTAAGCTCAGACAGAATCATACTCATAACATCTGGATATGTTAAGGTATTGATTAGATTTGCTTTGACCAGTGTACCCCACACTATCAGACATATTCAGACATTTTCTGTTTTTCTTTCTTTTTCTTTTGTGTGATTGCATTTGTGAACTTTCACATTGCATAATATTTTTCATGATATAGTCAACTGTGTTCCATGCAAAAAGAAATAAGAACGTTAAATCGTCTACCTTAAGGTCGATCTTTCGATACGCAAATAAGGCCTCGGATTTAACAAAATAAGAAAAATAAAACAAGTTGAAGTTGTATAACTCAACAACAATCAGGTCGGTACTCCCGTACACGCAGAGAAAGTCCGATGAGTTATACGAAACACCAAGGAAAATAAAGCAGAACGTCAAACGAACAACAATCAGGTCGGTCTTTCGACACGCAGAGAAAGTCCGATCGTTTGACAAAATAAAGAAAATCAAACAAGATTAAATCTTTGCAAAATGAACACATGTATACACAGTGACTTCTCATTTTGAATTTCACACTTATTTTTTTTTTGTGTCATGAAATATGCATCAAGATGTTATCCACATGGTCAAGCATTAACATTTAATGTATATCACATCTGAATACTTTCTGATTTGTCGAGCCTACCAAGCACATCAAACAATGATCTTATGGCCCTTTCATCTACTTTATCCATGAGTCAGATACGTAAGCCAATGTACCATCATTTCCCAATAATCAATTTCTCACAATTTTTAATATTGTGCATGTATTCACCTTCCTTCCTTATATATTTTGCATGTATTCACCTTCTTTCCATGACATGCTCTTTCTCAATTACTCCCCCTTACTTACAATTCTCCCCCTTAAAATGAAAAACTCTATTTTTGGATTTTTCATTTTACACAAAAATAATACTCTATTTTTGGCTTTTTGAGAGAAAAAAAAACTTGTAAGCAAAGAAAATTGATCAATCAACACGGATATTTTTCAGATTTTAGAATTCAGAAAATTTGCATATGAGAAAAATTTGTCATTAAATTTAAATTAAGCAGAATACTCCTCCATCAACAACTTTTCAATCGTCGACAGGTCTTGTAGGTCCTGAAAAACTCCTGAACACGATATATTAATCACAAACGAGTGCGGAATCCTCGTTTATGATTGATTCAAGATAGAGAAGAGAAGAAACACGAAGAATACGATGATTAAACGTTAAAAACTTGATCTTTGCACACAAGAAAACTTGTCGGGTACAAGATAAGAAATCGTAAACTAGCTCCTCTCTGTTTACGATCGTAATCAGCTTTCTCTCTCTCTAGGATTGTAATCAGCCACCACAAATGAGGAGATCTAGTGGGGTTTATATAGCCACCCCATTGGGTTTACTATTGGGCCCCTTGTGGATCATAAACCCAATAGAAAACCCAAGCCCAATCATAAACTAGCCTAAATACAATAATCAAACTAGCCTATGATCCTAATTAAACCCTCTAAGCCCAGCCCAACTTATTTAATATTACAAGCCTCATAATCTAGCCTCTACAATCTTCCCCTAGGCTTGTGATATTAAATGTCTTCGATCTTTGAAAAACTTCTTCTTGACTGGCTGGCATAGATGTTGATGAAGATTCTTTCCGCAGAAATCTTCATTGGGTTTCGTGACGGGCACTTGGGACTTCCTCTTGATCAGCATCAGCTTGAACTTCTTGAAATGAACAAGTTAATGAGAGGAGGATTCTCATTGACTTGCTTCTTTTGAAAGAAATGGTTCTTGCTGTATCTTCGGTAACTGTCTTGAATCTTCAAAATAATTAGAGGTTAAATTTTGAAAAACCTCTAACTGTGAAGACCTTGATTGTTGAACTTCAAACTTCATGAACTCTGACTGCTCTCTGTATCATTTTCTTTTTCAAAGATTGACTTGAAATCTTCAGCTTCCCCTAAACTTGTGAGCATTTTCTTTGCAAAACTTTTGAAGCTTTTGGATACTTGTAAAGATACCAACAACTTCCCCTGAACAGTTGCTTTTCAGATGGAAGTCTTGTCCGGTTGGTTCTTTAACTTGAGCAGCAGCAACATCTTTCTATCATCAATCTGTCTGACACACATTTGAAAAAAAATATACACTACCAGACATGTGATGACTGGTCTTTGGGTTAGGAGGTAATTATCATCTGTTCAGTTGATTCAAATTAACATAATTTTAACCAAAAACCCTAATATAGATTACGGGTTTTCTATAAAACTTCCCCTGAACCCAAGACCTCTAAAGACTTCCCCTTAGCTGATAACTTCCCCTCAGCTAAGGACTTCCCCTGAGATAATACATATTATCCTCGAGTTCCCTTCGGATACTATGTATTATGGAAGTCTTTTCGGATAATAAGTATCATCCTCGAGTTTCCTTCGGATAATACTTATTATCCCCTCTCCTTCCCCTAAAAATTTGTCAAGATCTGACAGAGTAAGTCTTTTCCATTAGATAATAAGTATCATCCTCGAGTTCCCTTCGGATAATACTTATTATCCCATACTCCTTCCCCTAAAAATTTGGCATGATCTGTCGGGGGCATATTGTCATGCATTAAAACCCATGGAAACGACATTTTGACTTCTCAAATCAACCTGGCCAAGACGAAAACACACTAAAAAGAACTTAACGACTCACACACGAAAGATAAAAACTAAACAAATACTTACCAAACCAAACATGAGAAAGTTTACAATGGATCAAACCGTATGAATCTGACTGAGGAACCCTTTTCAGCTTCAGTTACTTGACTAGTCCAGGTGATTGCCGGTATGTTTGTCCGCTTTATAGCCTACACCAGCATTTATAGCCTATTCCCTATTCTTATCCCTATAATTTATATATTTATTATTAAAAAAAAAAAGACGAAAAAAAAAAAAACTAGCCTAAATACAAGCCCAATCATAAACTAGCCTAAATACAATAATCAAACTAGCCTATGATCCTAATTAAACCCTCTAAGCCCAGCCCAACTTATTTAATATTACTAGCCTAAATACAATAATCAAACTAGCCTATGATCCTACTTTTTTTTTTTTCGTCTTTTTTTTTTATTTAAAAAAAAAATATATATATACACTACCAGACATGTGATGACTGGTCTTTGGGTTAGGAGGTAATTATCATCTGTTCAGTTGATTCAAATTAACATAATTTTAACCAAAAACCCTAATATAGATTACGGATTTTCTATAAAACTTCCCCTGAACCCAAGACCTCTAAAGACTTCCCCTTAGCTGATAATTTCCCCTCAGCTAAGGACTTCCCCTGAGATAATACATATTATCCTCGAGTTCCCTTCGGATACTATGTATTATGGAAGTCTTTTCGGATAATAAGTATCATCCTCGAGTTTCCTTCGGATAATACTTATTATCCCCTCTATTGTAGGTCCTGAAAAACTCCTGAACACGATATATTAATCACAAACGAGTGCGGAATCCTCGTTTATGATTGATTCAAGATAGAGAAGAGAAGAAACACGAAGAATACGATGATTAAACGTTAAAAACTTGATCTTTGCACACAAGAAAACTTGTCGGGTACAAGATAAGAAATCGTAAACTAGCTCCTCTCTGTTTACGATCGTAATCAGCTTTCTCTCTCTCTAGGATTGTAATCAGCCACCACAAATGAGGAGATCTAGTGGGGTTTATATAGCCACCCCATTAGGTTTACTATTGGGCCCCTTGTGGATCATAAACCCAATAGAAAACCCAAGCCCAATCATAAACTAGCCTAAATACAATAATCAAACTAGCCTATGATCCTAATTAAACCCTCTAAGCCCAGCCCAACTTATTTAATATTACAAGCCTCATAATCTAGCCTCTACAGGTCTTCTAAAAGTACCTGCACACTGGACAACCTGATTAGTTCACAAATGACCCGAAGCGAATCGCTTCTGGTCGACCAGTGTCCTGATTTTGCTTTGAAACCACCTTAGGTTTCCATTCCTGTTGTTTTGGTAATTCAGTTTTCGATGAAACAGTCACAGGTGACTGTGATGATGAACCTACATTTTGATCCTTTGAAAACTTTGGAACAAAACGTTTTTGTTTTTGAAAGAATGTAGGCTCAACTTCATCAAAAACTCTGCCTTGTTTATCAAAGAACTTTGTTGTGGCAGATTTACCAAAAACTGATTTCTTATGAAATCTTTGTGATGAATCAGCAGGTGAGGGGCAATCTTTTGCCATATGCCCTGGGCGACGGCAAATATAACAAATTCTTGTCGTTTTATCCCATCTTTGATGTACCTGCGAAGAACACACATGAATATCTCTAACATGATCAGAATGAGAATCATATACCTGATGACGATGATCATGCACCCATTTAGAAGTTGGGCTACGATATTGAGAGCTTTCAGAAGAAATATCAGCTTTCACAAATACTTCAGAAATTTTCCGAGCATCCACGCAGTGAAGAGGAAACTCTTGATCAGGAAACAATTGATCAGAACCCTTGAGTTTGTAGAATCTCTCAGGTTGAACTTTTTCAGCTTTGAAAACCTCCTTCTTCACTTGCTTCATCTTAAGCCTCTTGAGATTTGGTGATTCAGATGCTGGAACTTCTGCAACTTGAGTCTTTGGAACTTGAAAACCTAGACCAGTACTTTTACCTGAAATCCTTTCCTCAGTATTTGAACTCTGATGTCCATTCTTAGCTAATCTTGTGAATTCGGCTTTCACATCAGGAATTTTCTTTTGTTCATAGAAAATTGTCTCATCAAATTCAGGTTGAGACTGAATCTTGTCACTTGATGTAGCCGATTTCTCATTATCAGCAAAAGATGAACCCGAAACAAACATTGGTGCTGGAGGAATTTCAGATTTCAAAACCTTTTTCTTGTTTTTCTTGTTTTTCTTCTTCTTTACAACCTTGACTTCTTCTGAAGTAGAAGAGGATATCTTTGAATAATCAAAATCATCAACCTGTTCCTTCACTTGTTTGACAGCTTCCTTGATATGAGCAGGGGGTGATGCAGTTTTATCAAACATTCTTTCAAAATTTGCATCATTTGCTAAGAAGCTCGTGAAAACTTGTGAATTGGAAACATTGTTGAGCAATCTTTTAGCATCAAGAACTTGAATTTTGAGATCAGAAATTTGCTGTTGAGCTTCTGCAAATTCCTTTTCTTTTGCAATCAAACGCTTGGCAACTTTGTGAGTTTCAGATTTTTGTAAGCGAAGATTATCAAGTCCTTCATGTAACTCCTTCTTCAGTTTATTCTCATTTCGCTTCTGAATCTCTAGATTTGCAGCTTGCACCTTATTAACCCTAACCAACTCCCGCTTGTCATCCAACAACTTTTCCATATCAACTTGATATGCTTTAATCTGAGCATCAGATTCTTCAACTCTCTTAGTAAGCAAATCAAGCTTGACCTTGGATTTGTCAAACAAATTCTGGAAATCATTCGCTGCATCTTCTGCCTCTTCCTTCCACTTTTTCACTTCTTTGATCAACTCATCCTTTTCTGCATAAATCTCAGCTTTCGAAGTTTCAGCATTCTTCTTATCTTGCTTCAATATTTCTAAAACTTCATTCAACATTTTGATTTCAGTAGTCAAATCCTCATTCTTCAAAACCAAACCCTTTTCACGTTCTTTATAAATCTTCAATTCAGATTTAATCACCTCAAATTCTTCAGTCAATTGTTGAACTTTATTCATCAACAAAGCATTTTCCTTCATCAAACTCTCCAAGTTTTCAGCAGATTCATAAGAACTTGGAATTGAACTAGCATTTGAACTAGACTCTGAACTAGTGTCTGAACAATAATCTTCTTGTAAATCATGAGTAACTATTAAGGCTGATGAATCATATCCAAAATGTTTACCCCAATCAATAACACCATCTTTTTGAACTGTCAAGGCTGTTGTCTTGCCTGTATTACTGGTAGATGGTTGAGTAAAACCAGGCTTGGATGATTGTGGAATATCAGATTTCTCTTGACATTCTTTGGCAAAATGTCCAAGTTGTTGACATTTAAAGCACTTTAGTTTTGACTTGTCAAATCCCAATTTGTCACCAGAAATACGTCTTCCATGTTTCTTGAAAAACCTCTTTGACCGTTGACATAACATAGCATATTGCCAAGAGACATCCAATTCAGTCAATTGATCATCATCAAGTTCATCAAGATCCTCACTGGTTAACTTTGCATCAGCAACATTTTTGAGAATCAAACCAAAAGACGATGAAATCAATGCAGAAATCATTTTGGCACAATCCTCCGTTGATTCAGCCGAGAAAGCACTTTGATTTGAAATATTTGGAATTGTGAAATTGCAACCTCTTGAAGAATTATTATCAGAATTTCCTGAAGCTCCAGCTAGAAAAGCAACACTTGGTGCAGAACTTAAATTTGGTTTAACTTTAGCATTCATGCTTGCTGAATTTTCACCATGATACAATTCCGGATTCTGTAAATTAACACTTGACTTTTTGTTGTTTAACATTTCCATTTCCCGGGCATGAAGTTTTCCAGTAAGCTCGTGAAATGTTAAAGCTGGATAATCCTTGTCATGAGTGAGTAGCAAGACATAATTTTCCCACTTTTCAGGTAATGCTTCCATGATCTTTTCCTTCAAATCCGCATCAGATTTTTCAATTCCAACAACCTTCAATTCACTAATCAAATGTGAAAATCTTGAAACTAGAGCAGTAATGTTTTCATTGTCATAATTCTGAAAATTATCAAATTCTTTGTTCAAAACTTTCTTTCGACTCTTCTTATAATCAACATTTCCTTCACATCTTGCGGATAAAGCATCCCATAATTGCTTAGATTTCTTGCAAGTGCTAAATTGATAAAGCAATTCAGTAGGTAACGCCATAGTAAGATATCCATAAACTTTCTTTTCAAGCTCATAACTTTTTCTTTCATCACCATCGAAGTCTTGAATTTCTTTAAGATCTCCATCTTCCATTGGTCGTTCATACAACTTTCGAATTGGAATCCATAAATCAATGTCATTCGTGCTAATATAAGCAAAAAATTGTTTCTTCCAATTTTGGTAATCTTCAAGCTTTAACAATTTGGGAACTTTCTGACTTGTTCCAATTTCATTGTCAAAATTTAACATAGTTTGCATCGCACTTTGCATTGCGGCAAAAGCTTGAAAATCTGACATCGTTGAAAATCTGAACAATTCTGCCCTCCGAACTTGCTCCGAACCTAGTCTGCCGTCCGAACCTACTCCAAACTATGTCCGAACCTAAATCAGCCTCCGAACTAGCTCCGAACCTTGTCCGAATCTATGTCAAGCTCCGAACTCTCACCGAACTAACTCCGAACCTTGACCGATCCACCACCGAACTCTCTCCGAACACCTCCGAGTCACCTCCGAACCTCAAGTTCGGAGCGGTTACTCCAAACTTGCCCAGTAACCTCCGAACCTCGAAGACATTTTTTGAAAACTCGTGAAAATGGACTGATTTTGACAAAACTTGATATGGTGAATCAGAATAACCAATAGGAAATGGTTTAGAAACAGTTTTGACACAAAAAGCACGTCAGAAATGATAGAAAACACGTAATGAAACTCGAGAAAACTTCAAAAAACGTTCAAAACGTCCGAAAAATCGCAACCACAGATCAGTAGAATGAACCAGAAAGCTCTGATACCACTTGAAAATGCGTGAGCATCGGATCGTCTACTCGATCTAGCTAATCGGACATCGAAACGTAATTAACCGATTGTTTTATTGATCAAAACGAACAATTACAACCAGTGTAAACACAAAGAATTGACACAGAGATTACACACTCAGAAACACACACTTAAGATTCGCTCACACGCTCAGAACTCCTAAACACAATGACCAAACTACTATATATACCCGATCGGCCGAACTCCCACCGAACCCCAGGTTCGGCCGGTCCGAACTTAAGGTTCGGACCTAGTTCGGCCAACCCTATATTGGCTTGAACTTGGTCTTCGTTCGATACTTCACACGACACACATTTCACGTATCAACATATAACCCTATATATATATATATATAGTCAAAAGTTCATTGTAGACCCTTTAAAAAGTGTAGACCCCTATATTGTTCTATAAAACTCACTAAAATTATAAAACTCATTGTTGTTGAATTTGGTCTTTAAATTTTTTTTTTGTCATAGTTCAATCTTTATATTTTAATTTTAGGTTTATTTCTTATGTCTTTTAGCTTTTCTTTATTTTTTATTTTTTTAATTTGAAATTATAATTTTTAGTGAGTTTTATAGAACGTCGATTTTTTTAAGTTGTAGTGAGTTTTAAAAACAACAGTGAGTTTTAATCTAAAAAGTGAGTTTTATAATTTGTAATGAGTTTTATAATTTTCAATGAGTTTTAAAGAACATTGATTTTTAAAGTTGTAGTGAGTTTTAAACACAACAGTGAGTTTTAAAACTCATCAATGAGTTTTATAAATTCTAGTGAGTTTTATAGAATAATATACTTTTTTCAACAACAATTATATTTCATTGTCTTCAAAAACTTTCTAGGTTTTCTTTTTTATTTTTAAAAACTTATCGCATAAAAAAACCAAACCAACAGCAATGAGTTTTATAATTTTTAGTGAGTTTTATAGAACAATATAGGAGGGTCTACGGGGTCTACACTTTTTAAGGGGTCTACAATGAACCTCACCCTATATATATATATATATATATATATATATATATATATATATATATATATATATATATATATATGGGGAAGGATCCTATGAAAACCCTTTATTTTGTGAAAACGTGAAAACCACTTTAAAACCTACATAACTTCTTTATACGTTAATGTTTATTCATGAAATTTGCGCCAAATGTCTTAGAATTACGTTATCTATAACTCTGGAAAACAATATTTAAAAAAAAAAACGTAAAAAAAAAACGTTTTTTTTTTTTCGTTTTTGGTACACATGTGTACCATCATCACTACTACTACACAAAAACGAATTATAAAGTATAAAAACACTCCTTATGTTAAAAATATATTAAAAACATACTAAAAACAATAAAACATTTATGTTACGAATGATAATTAAACATAGTACACATGTGTAGCAATACTTAAAAAATCATAAAATGTTATTTTTTTCTTTAGATATAAAGATAATAAAACTATAATAATTAGGGTGCAATTTTCTTTTAAAACTATTAGTAACTCATATTAAATTTTGAGTTTTTTTATTGTGGTACACATGTGTACCAAAAACGGAAAAAAAAAATAAAAAAAAATAAAAAAACGTTTTTTTTTGTTTTTGGTTTTTATAGAATTAAAGATAACGTAATTCTAAGACTTTTGGCGCAAATTTAATGAAAAAACATTAACGTATGAAAAAGTTATAAAGGTTTTAAAGTGGTTTTCACGTTTTCACAAAATAAATGGGTTTTCACACGATCCTAATCCTATATATATATATATATATATATATATATATATATATATATATAGGGAGAGGATCATTTGAGAACCAATTGGGTTTGAGAACTTTTGAGAACCATTCTGAGCCACAAGTTATAATAAGGAAATCCCCCCCCCCCCCCCCATGAATTTGAATGTTTCCCCCTTGAAAATTAGTAACTCAGAATGGTTCTCAAAAGTTTTCAAAAAAAAAGTTCTCATTTGAACCTAACCCTATATATATATATAGGGAGAGGATCATTTGAGAACCAATTTGCTTTAAGAACTAAAAAGAACTAATTTGAGCCATAAGTTTATTTACATGTATCCCCCCTCCCATGAATTGTAGTGGTCCCCCTGAAATTTGTGATTGAGATTTAGTTCTTAAAAGTTCTCAAAAGAAAAAGTTCACATTTGAACCTAACCCTATATATATATATATATATATATATATATATATATATATAGAGGAGAGTTAGGCTACATCACATAAAAAGCCTACATCCATTGCGGATTGATCTGGGCGTCTATCAAGATCATCCAACAACCAAGATCTATGGTGTTTTCGCCTATGGCGTTTTCGGTGGGGAAAAAAACACCATAGGCGGAAACACCATAGATCATGGCTGTTGGATGATCTTGATGGACGCCCCAGATCAATCCGCAATGGATGTAGCGTTTTTGCTTGATGTATTTTACCCTAAACCTATATATATATATATATATATAGTCAAAAGTTCATTGTAGACCCCTTAAAAAGTGTAGACCCTGTAGACCCCTTTATTGTTCTATAAAACTCACTAAAATTATAAAACTCATTGTTGTTGAATTTGGTCTTTATTTATTTTATTTTATTTTTTTTTGTCATATTTCTATCTTTATATTTTAATTTAGGGTTTATTTCTTATGTCTTTTAGTTTTTTCTTTATTTTTTTTTCTTAATTTAAAATTATAATTTTTAGTGAGTTTTATAGAACGACGATTTTTTAAGTTGCAGTGAGTTTTAAAAACAACAGTGAGTTTTAATATAAAGAGTGAGTTTTATAATTTGTAATGAGTTTTATAATTTTCAACAGGTTTTAAAGAACATCGATTTTTTAAAGTTGTAGTGAGTTTTAAACACAACAGTGAGTTTTAAAACTCAGCAATGAGTTTTATAATTTCTAGTGAGTTTTATAGAATAATATATATTTTTTCAACAACAATTATATTTCATTGTCTCCAACAATTTTCTAGGTTTTCTTTTTGATTTTTAAAAACTTATCGCATAAAAAAACCAAACCAACAACAATGAGTTTTTATAATTTTTAGTGAGTTTTATAGAGCAATATAGGGGGTCTACACTTTTTAAGGGGTCTACAATGAACCTCACCCTATATATATATATATATATATATATATATATATATATATATATATATATATATATATATATATATAGGGTGATGTTCATTGTAGACCCTGTAGACCCCTATATTGTTTTATAAAACTCATTAAAATTGTAAAGCTCATTGCTATTGAGTTTGGTTTTTTTATGCGATAAGTTTAAAAATAAAAAACAAAACCTAGAAAGTTGTTGGACACATTGAAATATAATTATCGTTAAAAAATGTTGTATTATTCTATAAAACTCATTAAAAATTATAAAACTCATTGCCGAGTTTTAAAACTCACTGTTGTGTTTAAAACTCTCTACAACTTCAAAAATCACTGTTCTATAAAACTCAATGAAAATTATAAAACTCATTACAAATTATAAAACCCACTCTTAAGTTTATAAAACTCATTAGTACCATAAAACTCATTGTTTTTAAAACTCACTGCAACTTTAAAAATCGATTTTCTATAAAACTCACTTGAAAATTATGATTTGAAATTAAGAAAATAAAAAATAAAGAAAAACTAAAAACTTTATAAATAAAACCCTAAATTAAAATGTAAAGATAGAAATATGACAAAATAAAAAAAGTTAAAAAAAACCAAATTCAACACCAATGAGTTTTATAATTTTTAGTGAGTTTTATAGAACAATATAAGAGTCTACGGGGTCTACACTTTTTAAGGGGTTTTCAATCCTTTACAATAATCAACCTCCTTTTTTTCTTATTAGATTTCTACTTCTTTGTTTTTCAGACTTAACACCATCTCCTTCAGGATAATGTTGCAAATTCTGAGTTGAATTATCATTAGATGACGTTTTCAGATCAACCACTTGAGCAGGAACTTCATGATTATCAACATCTTTGCTTTGTTTTCCATCTCGTTCCAGATGATATAGATAATTCTGAAACACACTTGATGTATTTCAATTCTCAAGTTTTCGTTGCAGATCAAGCATTTCAATCTTTATCTCAGAAACCTTGGTATTAGCTTCCAGTTTCCTTCTGAGAAGCAATAAATTTCTCAGACAATATGTTATACTTATGCTTTTGTCCATACATTTTATCACATTCAGCAAGAACTTCTGCAATAACCTTCTGTACCTGTTTCTTATAATAGACAACATCTTGTATCAAAATGTTATTTTTTCTTTGAACCTCACCATTTTCATCACGCATCTTTGGAGTTCCTCTTGAAGTTGAATTACTCTATCAGCAGCTTCAACATCAATTTGATTAACATTTTTCATATTTTTCTTGAAGAGGATAACATTTCTCAAATAAAGCATCAAATGTTTCTTCAGCATCTTTCTGTGCAATCTTTGCTTTATAATAATCTTTAATTAAGACTTCTTTTTCTTTCAACCACTCTTCCTTGACTTTAACAAAATCAGAACATGTTGTACAAGAGGAAGATGCACTCTGTTGTTTTTTTGCTTCGTATCCATCACGAAATTTATTTTTCCATTCTTCCAATTCTTATCTTCGAATAATATTTTCTTCAAATAACTTCGCTTCTTTCTTCTCTAATTCTTCAATTTTACCTTTTAACTTCAAATCTTGATCAACTGTTTTCTGAGAAACGGTAGACATATGTTCCTCACACTGTTTCTTTATAATATCGCATATCCGCTTTGCTTTTCGACAATCCCTGACTTGACTTTTAAGAGTTATAGGCAAAGCTAACAGAAGAAGTGCAACAGCCTTCTCATTTTGATCATATGCTTTCATTTCTTCAAGTGAAAAATCCCATCTCGCCTTAAAATCACCACTATAAGTTGGGTACTTATATTCACTTGAAACCGGTAACCACAACGTTTTATCCAAATCAACAATATATGCTCTAAAATTTGTTTCCCAACCACTATAATCTCCAAGATTTATCAACTTCGGCACATTCTGACTATGACTCGCAATGAATGTATCAATTTCATATATTTTGAAAATTGTGAAATTTGATATCAAAACTTCAACCTCGAAAACGAAGGTCTTAGAAGCGGATTTTGGGGGTCAAACCAGATGGTATTGGTCATTAGCTCCCGTAACTCTTAACGGTTCTCAAGTTACGTCAGTTTTTGTGAACACCACTTTTCTGTCAGCGTACCAAAACCACCCTCAGCGTACCAATCTGCTGACCGACGTACCAAATAGTTGACCAACGCACCGATCAATCTTAGCGGACAACTAACGGACTAGTCACTTCAATGTACCAATTCGCGTACCAGACCAAGTAGTGTACCAGTGAAACTAGCGAACCAATTTTTGTTACGGTGTAACCGTCAGTGTACCACAGATGAAGATCGCCTTGCGTACCAGTCAGCTGACCATTCAGCGTACCATCAGTTCATCCGGCGTACCATCAGATTCAACCGGCGTACCAAAATATTTTCGACTGGTTTTTGAGAATTTAGACGTTTTGGACTGTAATTTGTAGCAGTAGGTAACAAAAATACACTAGGAATGTTTTGCAATCAAGTTTAACACCAAAAACACTCGAAGTTGAGAAAAATTGATGAAAAACCAAAGAAACCCAATTTTAATCAATTCAAACCAGCAGAACAACCTGAATTCGCTCTGATACCACTTGTAATGACACAGAATGATCTTACTACTAGATGAACCGATCAATCTAGTGCACGAGAATGTAAATAAGCTTTGTTTTATTGATTTCACAAAGAGAACAATTACAAAGCTTTGGTTTCTTTATCTAGAACACACACACACAAAGTGTAGAATCTGACCAAGAGTTCTTTACATGCTAAACAAATCAACCTATTTATAGGTAACACTCATTAAGCTGCGTACCATCTATGGTACTATTTGGTACGTTGGTCAGCATACCAATGGTATGTTGCTTGGTACACTGCCCCTAAGACTCACACAAACGCTCTTATCTAGATACAATACACGAGACACTTCGTAGCATAGGAATATGCTCTAACAAACGCCCCCTTAACGTGTAGTGTATCTATACTAACTAAACTTCAGTCCTCAATGTTCAGCATTGCTGCATCTGATCTTCAACGTGAAATTTCTTGTGAGCAATAGAGCTTAAATGGCTGGATCACTCTTGAATAATCTTTGAACTTCAAGATCCATTTTTGAAAGATACAACAAACTCCCCCTTTCACCATGCTTGAGTCTTAACAGCACAGAACCTGCACTTTCAAAAGACAGAAACACGGTATTCCATTTTCAAGCCAACGTAAGTTAATCTTGGTGCAAAACTTTTCTTCGAGAATCCAAGATATATGATTTGAAAATGTTTTTCTTATCTTGTGTCGATCAATCGAAAACAAACAAGAAGAAAAATCTTTTTGGCTTTTATCAAGTTTATGCTAAAACACACCAACAATCTTTTTGATTTTTCTGAAATAAAAAATAAAATGCAAATACAGAATCAAACTCTATTTTTGATTTGGTGACAAAGATCACGACGCGAGATCATATCAGACATAACGCATCTAGCACATTTCAATTTCGGCCTTAATCAGCATGCAAGCCAAGATAATCGCAAATACAACATTTATGTTTATTTCAGCATGTACCAATCATTTTTATCGTTTTCAGATATGCTTAAGGTAATATTATCATGCACTGATAACTCGACCTCCACTCTATCAGAAATACTGGCAAATCATCATGTTTATCATAAAGAAGCAAATTTTCTTAGAGATTTAATCATCCTTGATGAGTCATGCAAAAATAAAGCAGAACCCCAAATACCTAGCAATCAGGTCGGTCTTGTGGACACGTAGAGAAAGCCCAAGTATTTGAGAAAATAAGAAAGAAAAACAAGTTGAAGTTGTATAATTTAACAACTATCAGGTCGATACTTCCGTATATGCAAAGAAAGTCCGATGAATTATACGAAACAGCAAGAAAAATAAAGCAGAATCTCAAACAAACAACGATCACGTCGATGTTTCGATACGCAGAGAAAGTCCAATCGTTTAACAAAATAAAGAAAATCAAACAAGTTTAAATCTTTCAAAATGAAGATATGCATTCATCAGGATATCTCTTATTCTATTTTTGGGATCATCACACATCATTCATCAACTTGCAAACAACCAAAGATCATCAGGCAAGCTTTATGTTTATATCTTACTTGCAGATATCAGATTAGTCATGCACATTCACAGATTATACAAGTACCTACAACATTTAGACTTAATATATCCATGGCAGATAACCGTATATGCTGATTGTTTTGGCTAAAAAATACTTAAGTTGATTTAGCAAGATTTGAACCAAATAAGATTGTGAGGTTTGGTGCCTAGGATTAAGATACAAAAACTGTTTGTAAAAATCCTGGGACGACAGCTGAATTCCAGGGACAAAAGCCGGAATCCTGGGTGAAAACGTAGTTCAATTATGAAATCGATTAAGAAAGTTGATAACAAAAATGAAACCTTGAATGCAAGTATGAACACCGAGAATTTTACTAGGGAAAAGCCCTTAGCCCTTAGATGTCTTTAAGGCGCCGCCGATATAAAAACCCCGGGTAACGATAACACACGCTACCTATTTATTGATCACGTAAATGTTTGAGTACAGTGAATAAGCAGAGAATCGAATACGAGAATACAATGAGTAAAGCTCGAGTGAGCTGAATAATAAGTCTAAACGTCCTATTTATACTCCTAGCTTTTCAACAACTTGTCCGATATTCCAGGGATCTTCTCTTCAACGTCTTTTTCAGTTTGTTGACCGAGTTTTTAGCTAACTTCCTTTGACCACGTGCGAAATAAGTCTTCAACTCATCCCATTCGACCGTTGGTAGACTTCGTCAACCTGTCCTTGATCAGATATAGGCACAAAATGCATTAGTAACAATGTCCTAGCATGCAGGGTCATTTCCACATGCTGGGTCATTCGTAAAATAACAGTGACCCTGGATTATAGTCATCCTGGGTCATAATAATGTATGAAAAAATAAAATAAATATAAACTTCCCTGAATTACGAGGACATCCTGGGACATTACCTCTGTTCTGATACATTCAGGGTTACTAAGCGTTACCTGTTAAATTCTGGGTCACACAATTCCTGGGTCAATCCTGCCCTAAGCCTATACCTGTACCCTGGATTACGAGCCGAAAATTCAGGGTATAACACTGATGTACCATCATTTCTCGCTTTTGTCGGATCAATTTCTCAATTTCATTCATTTTGCAAAGATTTAAACTTGTTTGATTTTCTTTATTTTCTTAAATGATCGGACTATCTCTGCGTATCCACAAGATTGACCTTATAGTTGTTCATTTAAGGTTCTGCTTTAATTTCTTTAGTGTTTCGTATAATTCATCGGACTTTCTCTGCGTGTCCACAAGACCGACCTGATTGTTGTTGAATTATACAATTTCAACTTGTTTTTATTTTCTTATTTTGTTAAATCCGAGGCCTTATCTGCGTATCGAAAGATCGAACTTAAGGTAGACGGTTTAACGTTCTTATTTCTTTTTGCATGGAACACAATTGACTATATCATGAAAATACAATCACTAAGTGTTAAATTACAAGTGAAATCACAAAGTGTGATAAGCAAATGCATATATGAGTATGTTTGATTGTGTAGGGTACACTGGTCAAAGCAACTAATCAATACACTAACATATCCAGATGTTATGAGTATGATTGTATCTGAGTTTAAGATGGACAAATTATACCAGTAATCGACATGGCTTGTGTGCTGAAGTAATTGAAATTGAAGTGTAGTTCAGTATGTCACGGCCAATATGATCCCAAGTTGTGATCTTTCTCGCAAAAGACAAAAATAGTGTGTGATTCAGTATTTCATTTCTGTATTGCATTTATATTTCATATCTGAAAATTCCAAAAAGATTTTAGGTGTGTTTTAGCATAAACTTAGAAAAACCAAAAAGATTTTCAGTGTGTTTTGATGTAAAGTTTCAAAAAGCCAAAAAGATTGTGTTTCTTATTTGTTTTCGACCAATGGATACATTATACAAAATCATGACTTCGAAACTATATCTTGGATTCTCGAAGAGAAGTTTTGCGCCAATGTTAAATTAAATTTTAAAAGAAAAAGAAATCTGCATTTCAGTCTTCTGAAATTGCAAGTGCTATGTGACAAGACTCAAGCATGGTGAAAGGGTGAGTTTGAAGTATCTTTCACAAGTGGATCTTGAAGTTCAAAGATTGTTCAACTTCTGATCCAGCCACGCAAGCTCTATTGTTGACAAGGTTCAAGTTGAAGATCGGATGCAACAATGCTGAAGATTGAAGACTGGAGTTTAGTTAGCATAGATACACTACACGTTAAGGGGGATTTTGTTAGAGCATATTTCTATGCTACAATGTGTCTCGTGTATTGTATCTAGATCAGAGCGTATCTGTGAATCTTAGTGTCAACTTACCATAGGCTGCGTACCAAATGGTATGTCTCATGGTACGCTGGCCAACGTACCAAATGGTACGTTGGATGGTACGCAGGCTGATAAGTTGCACACTATAAATAGACCGTGTTAGAGAGAGTTTAGTACTTTGTGTAAACTGAGTGTGTTTCTCTCTCTAGATCTTGTAACCTCATCTTAGTGAAATCAATAAAGCAAAGCTTTATTTACCTTTGTGTTCATTGCGTTTGATCGAATAATGTAGTAGTAAGATCCATCCATGTGCTTACAAATGATTTGTGCAAACGTTAAAGTTCGACATCCCAACACTAAATAGAACATTATTGTAGCGTAGAATTCAGGTACTACGTAGTAGTATTAACTCATTGATCAAACTTGATCAAATAGAACTGTGAATTCTATACTACGTTCTTAGTCTATGTTTTGGAATTGCCTCTAAGAGTGTTTCATTATTTCTAGTGTTTATCTTGAACATTAGAATGACTTAAGTGAATTTGAATGTGTGATAAAACTTGTGCCCTTGGTATGCACATGGATTACTGTATTATCACATGAGCATGTTAATGGAGTATTTATAGAATCCAATCAACCTTCTTGAATGTACCATTACATCTGTGATTCAAAATATCACTCAAGGTGGCTTTGTCATTCAGTTCTGTAGGTCCGAAAATCTCCCAAACACACGATATCTAATCAAACACGAGTGCGGAATCCTCGTATAAGATCGATTCAAGAGAAATAGTAGTAGAAGAGACTAGATCTATGAGAAAGATGAAGTCTTGAATGAATAAACACTACTATTGAAGCTGATCGTAAACTTGTAGCAACCAAGAAATCGTAAACAGTGAATTTGTATTGAAAAGTTTGCCTGAATCATAAACAAGTGAGGTTTATATACTACCTCATTACAAAAAATCGTAAACCTGGTAGCCCACATGGCCCAATCATATACATTATATAAGCCCACTAACTAGTAAATTGCAAGCCCAAAACAAAGATAAACTAAGCCCAACACTAATGTTCATGCCTTACATAAATATAGCCCTACAATCTTCCCCTAGGCATGAACCATTAGTCCACTTACGGCAGCAACAGATCAAACCTGAATGAGCTTTGTACGTTGTTGAACCACCATCCGTTCTCTACGATCCGCTTTGCAGCTCCATCAAAGATACCAACCCTTATAGCATTCTCCATGTCGTTTTCATCTCCAAGTATGGGTTGGGTGGCTAGGAGCTTGATGTCTCGCTCTCCAAATCTTAGCAAGTCCACTGGATCATAGAATCGGAATTGCCTCATCGGCTTGCAGAGCACCACCACTTCATGAGTTGTCGGATCGTAACACCAGCAATCAAAATTTCTGACCAGAGTGCCATCTTCGATCTCGTCCAACATGTTAATGACTCTTGTACGCTTAGTGGGTGGCCTCCTAGCTTCACCAATGGGCTGCCCTGTCACTGGGTCAGTCCCTGTCTCTATCCATCTGACCGCTTTCAACTCAAAATCTGCAAAGTTGTTTTCTTGATGGCTCAACAGGTTGTTGCGGATAAGATTTCCTTCAGGTCCATCCCATCTGTTTATAGAGGGAGCTCTCAAAAGGCTTCTGATCTCAGGCTCAGTCCAGGAGTGGAATTGACCACGCGTTTGATAATACTCCACAGGACTGTAGCCGTCACGGATCACGGTAAAGAGTTTCTTCTCGTTGTCATAATGCCAACACAAGATGGTCTCACGACTCCCACGTTTGTCAATTGAGCTCTCACCCACATCAATGGTGTATTGAGTGGGGGCTGGTCCCTGGAAGAACTCCCTGAACCAGTTTTCGTGGCATCTTGGTGCCTTGGAGATGATTCTGCCACAGCGGGCGTAATCAGACATATCAAAGTTCTCATCTCCTTCATCTGTCTCCATAGCATCTGCAACTTGCACCCCCTGAGACGAACCTTGACCTGGGGCACTTGAGGAGTTTGACCCTACAACATCCTTTAATTCATTGAACTTCTTCCTCAGGTCCACCAGCATGTTGTACAGATATTTCATCCGGTCTTTGTCCGCCACCTCCTTCTCTCTCATATACTTGTTTTCTGCTTGAAGAGCCTTGATCTCATTCTCTCTAATTCTGTTTTGAGAGATCAGGAAATTGATCTGAGGATCAGCACTTATCCTCATATTTATTGGAAGCTCCTCTGCTTGAAATGGCCTGAAGCTAGGAGTAGCTGTAGGCGGAGTTATTACAGGTGCATCGCTCACTTTCACTGGGCTTGGAACAACGAATGTGTGATCAACCTCCAAGAATTGCCTATCTTCCTGAACAGGGCTTTGTTCATTCAGAATAGGGCTGGCATTCTGCACAGGGGCAGGTTGTTCTTCACCAGTTGTTGTTGTTGTTGTTGTTGTTGATGTTTCAGCTTGACTGGCTTGGCCTTGTGAACTCTGACCCACTTCTGGTTGACAATGAGCATACTGGAGCTAGTCTTCTTGAAGCTAAATCTAACAGTCCTTGGGTCAGTCCTCTTCCTCAGAGAAGGTTCACGAGCAGGCATTGGATCTTCTGATACCTCAGTCAACTCAAAATGAGTGTCAATGTCTTGAGGTACAGAATCACTAGAGGAAGAGGCATTCATCTCATCTCTTGATCTTTTCAGACTCAGAGGCCCCAAATCTCCATATATATCATCATCTTCTGGATCAGCAAATATGTCGTCCATGACATTTTCTTCGTCTGAAGGGATTGCCTCATGATCCTCGACCACATTCACAGCTGGAGTCACTGCAATGTCTTGGTCTTCAGCCACTATAGCATTCACAACCGGCACGTCAGCTTCTGGCTCAGAATCATCCATCACTTGTTCCCTTGCAACCTCTGGGAACGCACCCCTCTTAGCCCACTCCAGTCTACCTTCAAAGATTGCTTACCCGGTCTATCTTGGGTTTGCAGGCCAAATACTCCGATGTCCATCACCTTCACATCTAGTTTCTCAATCCTCTCCTCAATCATTGGATACTTCTTCATCACCACCATTTGGACAAACCTTGGTGTCATTAAAAACTGTTCTCTAGCACTCAGTTCTGCATTGCCTATCCAATCAATCAGCATCATCTTTGAAAAGTTAAAGTCCCAATCTAAGGCCAATGCAACGAAGGCAGTTCCATGAAGTTGGTTTAACTGATCGAAGCTCGTTCTCTTTCCAAGGAAAGATTTCTGCATGTAATGCGCCAGACACCTCCAGTAGTGCGGCAGAAGCTTCTTAAAGATGGGCGAAAATTTTCCTTCATACCCCGTTGATTGCGCACCTGCCAGAACTACCTCCTTCGGATACTTGATAGGATGTGAAGCATCATCAGTAATGTTCAGCCCTTGCCTTATATCTTCTTCCTCAATAACAATTTGTATGTTCTTGACCGTTGCGGTAATCCTTGTCTTGTCGGAATTTGCCCTAGCAGAACCCCAAAATTCCCTGACCAGCATCTCATCAATGAGCACATTTGTCCTCAGGGCATGGTTGATTTTACATGTGTTCATCCCGGCCACCAGAGAGTAAAATAACTCCATATGTTTTTCAGGCGGGTCTTCCAGATAAGCAGGCATACAGTGATCCTGTTCATATTTTATGTCTTCGATAAGCATCTCTTCTGCCATCTGAGAAAGACAAGACATATGCATCAGACATATTCAACAATGCTATTGTATTTGGAAACAACTTGAAGTTCAATTGATTAAACCATTTAATTTGAAAACTTCTGAAAAGTTTTAATTGAATCGTTCAAGTAAACTATTTGATTTTGAATTGCACGTTTCACAAACATCATAAATTTTGTCATTAAACATGTTTAAGTTTGATGAAAATTAAAAAAATTAAGTGTTTATGAGATTATCATGAGTTTACGATTCAAAATATGAGTTTACGATTTATAAATGTGTTCACGACCGGGTCAAATTATCGTCCAATCGTAAACACTCAGCCCAGTCGTAAACTCCAGAAACAAGCCGAAGCCCAATCGTAAACGCGTTTTGTCGTTAACGCTTATCGTAAACGACCCGATCGTGAACATCGAGTCGTAAACACGAATCGTAAACGCCCAAACGTCGTCTTCTTCACCAGGTGATCGTAAACGCCAATTCCGCCATTTTTATAACCTGCAACAAACTCGTAAACGCATCAAACACCACAAATATGCAAATAAGCCATCTTGAACTACCTTCTAACAGTTGCAAGCAAGAAACCGACTTCAAAACTTGTTTTAATCGACTCGAGCACAGTGAAAACAGAGAATAGTCACGGTTTAGGTCTCAACAACACAAAACCCGTGAATAGATTGACGAAACAGGAATGAAAGGGTTGATTGTGAAGGGGTTCTTGATCGGAAAGTGATTCCGAAAGTGATGGTGAGCCTGGATTAGCCAACAGTGGTCGGAGATGGTTTTCCGGCGAGTGAGACGGTGGTTCTAGGGTTTCAGTGGTAGAGGTCGTAATCGAGAGATGAGAGAGATAAAGTGAGGATCGTAAACAACTTTGGAAATTATATGATTAAAAACAAATTCATTTTCACCCCTCCAAAGTTGTAAACTTTTACAAAAACACCCCAAATTTCAATAAAAAGCAAATTCTCATAAAAAGAATGTTAACCTGAGAAAGATTTGAGAATTTACGAAACTTCACCTCAGATTCAAACCCCGAGTATCTGATCTTGATCATAAAATTAAATAAAATTTTAAATATTTAAAGACTAAAAACAAATTGAAAATGCACAAAATTAAGATAATCTAAAAAAACGAGACACAAACATACTTACCTTGAAATTGATATTTTTCATGGATCAAACCAGACAAATCTTTAACTGAGGAACCCTTTTCAGCTTCCGTTACTTGACGCTCTAGACGATTACTCAAAAATTTTGAACCCATATAAACTCACATCCAGTAAAAAGTTTTAAGTGCTTAAGTTGTGGTACATAATTACCGTCATGTTTAACCGTCCCCACACCCAATTGTTCATAGCAAAACCTACCCAACCTCAGAGTTTATTGAGGATTCACAAACCCCCAATTTGAGGAACCATGCAACACTGCTTTGACAGCCACTTATTTCTTATTTTCTTGAATTATCGGTTGGTGATCAGGTCGGCCGTATAAGCACGCAGAGAAGACCAACAAGATAATTTTCTTTCCTTTTTCTTTTTCTTTTTCACAATTTTCATATATATATATTTTTTTTAATTCTTTTTCTTTTTCTTTTTCTGTGGTGTTGTCATTTACAGTATAAACATGGCGTGTGAGAGAGTGAATACTAGGTAAATACCACTCTCAAGCCATTTTTGCTGGATCTCAGTTTTTTAAACTATGTAAACTAGGATGGAAACCTAAACATATATAAGAGTTAAGATTACTGCACTTACAATGGATGGTCATTGTTTTTGATTTAGCTTACCGAACATCATCTTCGAGACGTCTTTCACTTCTGCCTTACACGTGTCAGTCTCCGATCGTCATGGAGATTTATATCACTTCCTACCAACTCAAGGCAAAACAAAAGACATCATAAAAACCTCAAACAGATATTTTTTGAATGTTTTGAGACAATTATATTTCTTCCCCAGTTTTTATGAGGCTTTTGAAAAACAAACACTATTATAATTTTTTTTATTTATTATTTTTTTTAAATTTTCTATTTTTATATATATATTTTTAATTTTCTTAAAAACAAATATTGGCAAATAAAAGTTGATCAGATCATTCCTCGAAGGCAATCATTCGAAGGCCTTCGACACACATTTCAAAATTTGGTCGCGGGAGGGGTTTTGTGAAAATGTCCGACACATTCTGATCGGAGCTTACCTTTTGAAGCTGAATTAGCTCCCGATCATAGCAATCTCGAATGAAATGTACCTTTATGTCTATATGCTTGGTTTTAGAATGTTTGTCACACCCCCAATTTCCACTAACGGAGTACAACCGGGTGGGGTGTAATCCAGACCAGGATCCAACACTTTAGTTACAACCAAGCCACAGAACGGGTTTAACATAGGATAAAACATGTTTTACAAAACAAAGCTTAGTTTAAAGATCAGCGAAAGCAATTGAGTGATTACATGTTTGAAAATTACAAAATAACAAGTTCAAGTGTTTTAGAATATTAGTTCCCAAAAGTTTCCAAGTTAAGTGTACTGCCGCCTTCCGTGCCATCCATGATCCACCTAGCAACCTGAAAAGTAATCAACAATCAAGTGTCAGCCAAGGCTGGTGAGTTCACTAAAGCGGTCTACCCGTCACAAGTAGACCTAATGTTTATGAATAAAGACAGGTAAAACACAATCAATATCATAAGACCAGTAAATTCCATATCGTAGGTAGCTAGCCTATAGTTATGTACACCTAAATTGTTCGTAACCGAAGCTGACAATGTTTTGATAGGGGGTACCTATGAATTTGCCTTCCCGTGTCTTGACGGATCACGGTGGTTAGGCTAACATTGATCTCAGTCCGATCGCCAGTCGGGAGGGTGCATCCCGTGCACCGCTGAGCGGGGGTGTCAATCCCCAGTAGTACTACTCAACATTACCTCGCTACTGTATATTAACGGCTCGAATGTAAGGACTTTTTAATAAATAAGTTCAATTTAGTGTAGCATATGATATTTATGTCGGAAATTTACTCAGTAAGAAATACCTTACCGTTTGGGTTACCATCCTTACCGGATGCAACCACCTGCGTGTTATCGTCCCTAACCGGACATAACAATATAGAGAGTGAACTCACCTGAGGGTGCACTGGTACTCAGCACTTGGTTCCACCGGTTGGTCAAAATTAACCTATTCGGGTAAAATATGGCCTAATCAAATTAGTAAGGTGTCGCTAGGACGAAAATAGCACATAAACACCTAAACATGTTTCATACAATCATACAAGCCACACTATGCACATACAAGTCCCAATTTGGGAGAAAAACAAGAAATTGCAACTTAAGTCAAAGTTGACCCAGAAAGTCAAACTTTAAGCACCTAACTAGTGACATAGCTAAAATCCACAATGCTTGGAATTAACTCCTTAAATTTTACAGGCATATACTACATATCATTTAGGACTTGTTGCAAAAAGAATCAAGTAAAAAGGTTAAGAAATGAGAAAGTTATGCGTGTTGGAAGTTGGCAAAAATGAACATTATTGTCACTAACACACCGTTTGGGAATACGCCTAATTTGCTCCATATTTGGAGTTAGGTTCTAAAATTTTACCGACATATACTTCCCAATATTTAGAACATGTTGCAAAAAGAATCAGCTAAAAAGGTTAAGAATTGGGTAAGTTATGCGCGTACGAAGTTGGCTAAAAATCAGCTTTGTCAAACATTAACACACCATTTGGTGACATAGCTAAATTTCTCATTTCTTGGAGTTAACTCCTAAAATTTTTCAGGAACTAACTAATAGACATTTAGGGATTGTTGCAAAAAGAATCAACTCAATCGGATAAGTATTGAGAAAGTTACGCGCGTCGAAAGTTAGCAAATTTCACATTTTTGCAAAATAGTCAAAGTAAGTTTAAAATTTGCATAACTCATTCAAAACTTAGAGTTTAGGTACCAAACCTTCCAGATCTTACTTTTAATATATAAAACTCATTTTCATTTAACAAACCCCTCATTATATCAAGGTTATCATGCCCGACCAAAATGTAAAGTCTACTTTTCACTGAAAAAGACAGTTCTGCGCACCTAACTTGCAGCAGCTATTTGGATGACCAAACGGAGGTTTCAGAAAGTGTGCGAGTAGCCGACTCGAAGCTAAGACATAATACTTTACTAGGAAAAAAGAATCAACTGATTCCGAGCAAAATTGAGCAAGTTATGACCTCTGCAAGTTGACCTAAAAATCTGGCCGAATCTGTCCAAAATCTAATGGTTGTGTAAATGGCATTTTTGCGGTTTTGGCCAATCTTTTGCTCGTTTAACTTCATGTAAAGACTTGTAACACATTAGGTATCATATTATCATGCCTTCCTAGTTGTCATAACAATCATACAACAATCATAGCAAAAATCAAGCATGTCACTTGCATATAAGCACATATTCTTCAATTTCAAGTCCTCCTATACCCAAATTCTTCAAGAACACTTCTAACCATGTAACCACATCAAAATCACAGCCATTATACCCTAAAAAATCTGTCCAAAATCATAAACCTTATTGTCTTAACATAAAACATGATTCAAGTGTGATTTCACACTCCAAATAACACATAAACACAAGGTAATAACTTGCATTCAACCAATTTCAAGTTATGGAATTCTAGGGCTTACAAGATGAAGAGGGGGGGGGGGGGGCGGATTTGTGGAGATGAGACGAGATTGAAGCTTCTCCTAGTATTCTTGAACCTTGCTTGAGCTTAGGAACCTTGAATCTTGCTTGTTTGATGTTGGATTTCAAGAAAATCAAGAGTGTGTGTTTGTGTGTGAAACCGTAAGAGGAGAGGGGGAAAGAAGAGAATGCGTGACCAAGGGGTGAGGGGAGTCTTTTGGGCAGATTTTTGAGTTTGGGTAATTACAACTTTGGTCCCTCAAGTTCCCTTTTAAGCACATAATGTCCAAAACTCAAGTAAATGGGTTTTGAACACCAACTTATAAAATAAAATTACTAGAAATGTTTCTAAATGTTTTTAACTTATTTAACATGTAATGTTTAGTCCGGATAAGTATATTTATTATTTACTCATAAAATTTCCAATTTACGCACGAAGTCTGGTTTCGCATAAAAATGCAAATTTTTACAAAGAACACATAAGGTCACGAAATAAATTCACGAAACGAGTTATTAAAATTAATTAGCAAATAAACATCAACACATATGCAGTTATTCAAATAACGGGTCTCGGGTTCGCTAACGGAACTAACGGAACTAATAGAAAAGTTAACGGAGTTAACTTGGGAAGTGGCAATTGTCACAATGTTGGACAGGGTTTTTCACAATTTCCAGAGCAGCAGCATTGTCGCAAAAGATAGGAGTGTTAACGAATTCCATACCGTAGTCTGTGAGCTGGTTTTGGATCCATACTACCTGTGAAGTACCGGCAGATGCTGCCACGTACTCTACTTCGGCAGTTGATTTAGATACGGTATGCTGCTTCTTGCTCTGCCAGGAAATGAGTCGATCGCCCAGATATTGACATCCTCCAGTGGTTGACTTTCGATCCAAGTCACTGCCTCCATAGTCGCTGTCAGTATATGCATACAATTGAAAGTCAGTGTTCTTTGGGTACCAAAGACCAAGCCTAGGCCTGCCCTTTAGATACCTAAAAATACGTTTAACAGCATTTAAATGAGAGAGTTTAGGGTTAGCCTGATAGCGGGCACACAAGCAAACTGCATGCATAATATCTGGCCGACTTGCTGTTAAGTACATCAGCGAACCAATCATTGATCGATACGTGAATTCGCTCACTGACTCCCCGTCTGCATCTGCTGACAAAAGAGGTCGGGATGCCATTGGAGTTGAAATTGGCTTTGAGTCTTGCATCTTGAATTTTTCTAGAATCTCATTCACATATTTGGCTTGGTGAATAAGAATCCCAGATTCATCTTGTTTTACTTGCAAGGCTAGGAAGAAACTCATCTCCCCTTGATCGCTCATTTCAAACTTTTTCTTCATAATCTCCTCAAATTCGGTGCACAATTCCTCGTTTGTTGAACCGTAGATGATGTCATCTACATACACTTGCACCATGATTATGTCCTCATCCACCCTCTTCCTAAACAAAGTTTGATCAACAACTCCTCTTGTATATCCATTCTCCACCAGGTGATTGGACAACGTTTCATACCAGGTACGAGGAGCTTGATGCAAACCGTACAAGGCCTTATCCAGTAGATAAACATGATCTGGATTTTCTTCATCTATGAACCCTGGTGGTTGGGTTACATAAACTTCTTCGTTCATCTCTGCATACAGGAAGGCAGTCTTCACATCCATCTGATGGACTGTAAAATTGAGATACGATGCCACAGCCAGAAAGATCCGAATTGCTTCCAATCTCGCCACCGGAGCGTATACCTCGTCATAGTCAATCCCGTGAACTTGCCTGTGACTTTGTACTATTAACCTCGCCTTGTTTCTCATAATGATTCCCGTGTCATCCTTCTTGTTCTTATAAAGCCACCTCGTGGGAATCACCTTCTTGTCATCTGGCCGCTTCACAAGTCGCCACAGTCCCAGCTTTGAGAACTGATTAAGCTCATTGTGCATGGCCTCTATCCAATTCGGATCTCTAAGAGCAACCATCACATTCGGAGGCTCAATCTGGGAGATAAAACATGAGTACATGCAGAAATTGATATTCCCTGTGCGGCTTCTAGTTGAAACTCCTGCAGACACTGGTCCAAGTATGTTACTGACTGGATGATCCTTGTTGATACTTGATACCTGAACCTCTGGCACAGACACAGAAACAGGCAGATTAGAACTAACAACATTATCATTTAAATCATTCATACCTGAGCTTTGTGGAATTTCTGAATCATTATCACAAGTTCCTGAAGTTCCCGGAGCATCTGCGTTGACATTTGTAGGAACAGGAACTGGTGCCTTCTCACAGACTCTTTCAGTGTGAGGTCTAGATTCAGATGGCTGAGTGATAATCTCTTCTTCTTCACCTAAATTGTGAAGCTCATTCGAAAACTTGAATCCTTCAAACAGAGACCCACAATTAAAAATCCAATCAGGTCCGGTCCCTGCATCCGACGGATTGTCTTCAAGCCAGTCCACGTTGAACGCTTCAATGATCAAACCGGTGGTCTTGTTATAGACACGATAAGCACTATTTCCCGAATAACCAACGAAATAACACTCATCAGCTTTCGCCTCGAATTTCCCCACGTCGGACTGTATCAGTACCGTGCACGGACATCCAAATGTCTTAAAATATCCCACCGTTCGCTTTTCTTTATAGACAATCTGATACGGAGTTTTCTCATGACGCTTGTTCAACAAAACGTGATTCTGCACGTAGCACGCCGTATTGACCGCTTCATCCCAGAAGAAGATTGGTAGTTTAGCTTCACACATCATCGTCCTTGCAGCTTCAATGAGTGTCCTATTTCTTCTCTCAGCTACTCCATTTTGTTGAGGGGTGTAGGGTGCACTGCATTGTCTATCTATTCCCTTAGCCCCACAAAACATATTCAACTCAGCGTTCTTGAATTCCGTTCCGTTATCCGATCTGATGGCTTTGACCTTCTTGTTCAGCTGATTCTCTATGAGTGTGACAAACTGTTTCACTAGGGCTGGAGTTTCATACTTGTTTGACAAGAAATAGACCCAAGTAAAACGTGAATAGTCGTCCACAATCACGAGACAGTCGGAGAATTTGCTGATGCTCTAAACTTGCATAGGCCCAAATAGATCCATGTGTAGAAGTTGTAGAACTGATGACATAGAATTTGCTATCTTCGGGCGGTGTGGCAACTTGTGCTGCTTCCCCTTTGCACATGCCACGCATTTTTCCACAGTTGAGAAGTCTTTGATGGGTAGCTTTCTGACATGCTCTCCCTTTGCGAGCTTGGTCAGGTTCTTCATATTTGCATGCCCCAGACGACGATGCCACAACATAGCCAAATTTTCGTTTTGTTTTGAGATGAGGCATGCTTCTTCTGACGTTGGAGGATTGCCCATGTTGAGAAGATATGAATTTGAACGTCTTGGATTAAGCATCAGTATGCACTCCTCGGGAATCTTCACGCCGGGCTTCAAAATAATGCATTCCTTCCGATTGAACATCACAGAATAGTCTTTGTCACAGATCTGAGAAACACTCAGCAAACTGTGAGACAGTTCCTCCACATAGTGTACGTCAGAAAAAGACAGATTTCCACTTCTCACAACACCTTTCTTGCTAATTCTACCACCCACACCACCTGCAAATGAAACTCCTCCACCATCAAAATCCTCTACATCTTCCAAAAGGGACAAATATCCGGTCATGTGTCGGGAGCAACCACTATCAACGTACCAGAGATTGTTGATAGATCTTCTTGGCTGTCCCTACAAGAATCAGAAATTAGTGAGATCCAGGTACCCAGGCCATTACAGATCTGGGCACACCTTTTGCATCAATGTAGTTAACTAATTGAAGAATCATTTCAGACTTTGATCCAGACACATTTTCATTTTGAATGTTGACTTTTGGTTTCCATGTGGTGGTTTTCTCTGGTTTCAACACAGTTGTTGAATTGTTGACAGTCACAGGTTTCTTTTGTGGTGAAATGACCTTTTTACCAGTTGGCTTTTTAACCGGTGTCCACTCAAGTTTCAGTTTAGTATACACAAGTTTTTTTGTTTGAGTGACACCTTTTTGTTTCAAAACATGTTGCTCGGCTTTCGCTTTGCCATTAGGTTGATTAGCTCTTTTTACTTTAGCCACTTGTTTTTCAACAAATTCTGGTTTTATCTTGTGATAAACTCCTTTAGATACATAAGTTTGTTTTGGAGTTTTGGTCACATTCCACTTATCAACAACAGGCTTTATCACAGGTGCCTTTGCGTTTGAAACCTTAGACTGTTCAGTCTTCATTGGTTCAAAACACTGCTTCCCCTGAAACACAGCTTGTTGTTTCTGCTTTTGTTTTTGCTTCTCTCCGGTCATCATTTTCTCCAACATACTAGTCCGTGGGTTTTGCGGATAGTATGGTTGGTAAGGTCTATTCACACAGTTAGCTGCAAAATGTCCTGGCTTTCCACATTGAAAGCAATTCATGAGTCTAGGCCCATTGACATGACTACAGAGGTACGAATGTCTTGGGTAAGACGACTTCCACTCTGGCTTATCATCCCATTTGTGTATAACACGTTGTTTATCCTTATCAGATTGTGTAATTAAACAAAATTTTTCCGATTTAGATTTGTTTGTTCTATTAAAAGCTGACACAACTTGAGGATAAGCAACAAAGTCTTTGGGCTTAGTCTCACGACCTGTTTTTGTGTTAGGCACACGAATTTTAAAACCAGACACTTTTTCATTTGATTCAGAAACATTTTTTAACAACGACGCAACTACTTGTTTTGAATTAGATGTCTCTAGTTCTGACACAAGTGCCATTACATCATCCTTAGGTAAACATAAACTAGAGCTACTAGAACTACTAGAACTACTAGACACGTGACTCTCTTCCACTCTCTGACATTTGGCATCCTTCTTCGAAATGTCTTTGATTTCTACTTCATCTGCACAATAAATAGATACATCAGAAGAACTCACACAGTTATTCAGAGAAGTATTAGATGGTCCTGCTTCAAACGCGTCTGTCATCACTCTATCCTTATTACCTAACCCATAAGTCATGTGTTTTTCATTTTCCAATTCCTCTTCTGTCAAAGGCTTCACTCCAACCAAGACACTATCTAAAGGAGGTCCTTCCTCATGCATTTCCGATGCAGATCTATCTATATGATCCTCCTCTAAAATCATTCCTATTACATCTCTGGTTTCATCTTGAGGAACAATGTTCTTGTTTGCAAAGCTAATTCCTATTCCACCTTTGTCCTTACCCATTCTAACCTCAGTAATGCATGTGTCCAGAGATTTACTAGCCTGTAACATTCTTTTGCTTCTCATAAGATTTATATCAAGCTTAACCTGCAACTCATTGTTTTTATTCTTAAGTTCATCTATTTGCTTAGTAAGTTCTGCTATTTCTAACTTAGCATTATCATACAGATAAGCATTCTGAGTTGCAAGTTTCTTATATTTCACTATGTCTAATTTCTGGGCTTTAACCTTTTCTTCGTTCTTTTGCCATCTACCCTTAAATGAGCTTCTTTCACATTTTACCTCAAACAATTCTAATTGAAAATTTTTGCAAAATTGTCTAAGACCAGTAATTATACGATCACAAACAGGGTTAGAACATACCTTGGTGTGGTCAGCTGCCATAGCTTCATTCTCCTCAGGTTCATCTTCAGTCACGACAAAAGCATGTTCTTCTTCATCATCATCATCCATAGCAGTCATCATAGCATGTGTCAGGCTCAGATCTTTCATTTGAGACGTCCAATCATAGCCTCCTCCTTCCTGCACAATCAATGCACCTGCTTCTGCCTTTGCCTTCCCATCAGCTGGTTTCTTTATCTCTGCTTTCTCCTTCCTTGGCTTGCTACACTCTCTTGTAAAATGCCCATATTCATCACAATTGTAGCACCTAAGCTTGGTTTTATCAAACCCCATTCTGATCTTGTCTTGATCCTTCCATACATTTCTCCCTGTAGTCGCCATGAACTTCTTAGCCCTGAACACAGCCATAGCCATCTGCCAAGAGACATCCAACATCTCCACATCCTCTGGATTTATCTGATTCAGCTCTCCTGATAGGATCTCAGTAGGGATTAGGGTTCCGGCCATTAAAGCATGATAACTGTTCATGAATCCCATACCAAGTGCAAAATTGGGATCATTGGCAGCCTCAGAATTGTCACCTCCACTCGAACTAGATTGAGGTTGTGCTACAAATGCATTCGTTTTAGTCACAGAACTTGATCCACCTCCAACAGACTTTCCTTTCTGCTTCACATCTACTTCTTCCGACAACAAAGCTTGATTCAGTTTCCCAGCCAAACTAAGAGAGCTTATGTGATTCAACTCTCGTTGCTTGTCATCAATAAGCTTGGACTTCAACTTGTTGATCATTTCATCAAGAGACAGCTCACTCAATTTGTTGTTGTCCTTAATGATTGAGATATTGATGTTCCATGACTTTGGTAAACTGTTCAGCAGCTTCAAATTCTTGTCTTCCAAATCCGGCTCCACACTATAACTTGACATTTCTGCCATCAGAGATACAACCTTTGCACTTGCGCTTCAAATGATTCACCTTGGATATGGTTGAACAAATTGAATTTCTGCTTCAACATTTGCTTTCGACTTGCCTTAATGTCCGGATTTCCCTCATAGGCAACAATCAATGCATTCCAGAGTTCCTTCGCCGTCTTGCAATGTTTAAATCCTTGAGCAATGTCAGGTGTTAGTGCCATGGTCATAATTGCAAACGCCCTCTCAGCCTTGTTACACCTTTCCCAGTCCTCATCTTCAAACTCTTCTTCAGTCTTAGCCTTTCCTGCTTTGGCTCCTTCTCCATGAGTAGGTATGTATGGTCCATTAATTACCGCTCTCCACAATCTCAAGTCAACACTCTTCAAATGGTTTTCAAACCTGTACTTCCGCTCCAAAAAGTTATCCGCCGAAGTGAGTCTAGGTGGACGAGTGATAGAGCCAATCTCGAAGTCCAACTTCTGATACATACTTGGTTCAAATCCATCCCGATAGCTTAGGAAACTTAATTCTAAAATCCAAACGTCCAAAAACTGAGATTACGATGAAGAACACTTGATTACGATCGTAAACGCCTAATTACGATCGTGAACACCTGATTCCGATAAAACCCAAAATCGCAAACACAAACCGCCTTTAAAGAATCGTGAACATTGATTACGATACCTGATTACGATCTCTGAGTCGTAAACACCTGTTCCCGATTAGGAGCAATCGTAAACTGTAATTACGATTAAACACATCGTAAACAACGATTACGACAAGTGATTCCGGTATAGTAGAATCGTAAACACGGATTACGATCAAAAAAAGTCGTAAACGCCCAACACCCGATCGTAAACGCAATAAAAATGACTTCTTGAAGTCGTAAACTCGCTAATGATGAAGATCTTCAACAAACACTGTCGTAAACACACAATGAACCCAGAAAATGCAGTCGTAAACACCAAAACACGAAGAACACAGCAGCAATAGCAGTCGTAAACACCCAGAAATCCTCCAAATCTTCAAAAACTCGAACACAAAACCCAGAAAACTCTTGAATCAATATCGTGAGAGCCTCGAATCTAAGATTCTTAGCTCTGATACCAATTGTAGGTCCGAAAATCTCCCAAACACACGATATCTAATCAAACACGAGTGCGGAATCCTCGTATAAGATCGATTCAAGAGAAATAGTAGTAGAAGAGACTAGATCTATGAGAAAGATGAAGTCTTGAATGAATAAACACTACTATTGAAGCTGATCGTAAACTTGTAGCAACCAAGAAATCGTAAACAGTGAATTTGTATTGAAAAGCTTGCCTGAATCATAAACAAGTGAGGTTTATATACTACCTCATTACAAGAAATCGTAAACCTGGTAGCCCACATGGCCCAATCATATACATTATATAAGCCCACTAACTAGTAAATAGCAAGCCCAAAAAAAAGATAAACTAAGCCCAACACTAATGTTCATGCCTTACATAAATATAGCCCTACAAGTTCGTACTTATCATGAACATCTTACATCATCAGAAATTGTGATGATGTGTTTTTCCAGCTTATGTCATCGTGTAACCTTTCCATGTATTGGATTACTTTCGTTTCATATCTAGTATGATAAGACTCGTTTCAAGAAATTGATCAAATCTGTGGATGCTCTTCCATAGATGGATTCAGTTATGGGTGTTCTTGAAACTTGGAGATAGGTTGAGCTTTCATTTGAGTTTAATCCAGTAAACTTCAATGAACATTGGATCAACACATAGCCGTTATCCTAATAAGGACTAGTGTTGATGCTCCCACTTGCTTTATGTAGACTAGGCATTCCTATAATCATCTTTCTTTCAAACCATATGGATATTTATATGCAAGATAAATCTTTTAGCAAATACTTCTCGTTACAAAAACAGAATCATTTAGTTTCATAAATACGGTATGAATCTAATTGATTAATATCCAAATGTCATGTTATATGCATGAGACGGTAAGATGAAATCAAACTGCTTGAGTTTGATGGTATTCTTGATACGATCATCTTTATGTTTGAAAGGAGTTGCGTACTTGACGCAATGACGATTACTTCATCAGAGTGTAGAGTCTGATTTATTATTGATAATTCAATCTGATGACTAACCAATGAAGGAAGATTTTAAAATAGTAAAATCGTCATCCAGTCTTGATGAGAGTCGTTAGTCATTTAGAATGCCAGCATGCTTTCATTATAGAAATAACTGGTTATTGTGAAAGGACATTTGTCTAATAAGTCTTTAATATCCTCAAGAATTGATTGACACATTATAATAGTTCCACTTGAAACTAATCAGCTTTTGAAGCGACTCAGATATTTAATGATCTGATGATGGACGTGTATTACTCAGATTAGTCTATTGCTAGATTTCATCTTGAAACCAACTTTAAGTATGCAAGTGATCAGTGAAGAGGCGTTTTGTTGGTATGAGGTGTGAAGGGCGATTATTGGCAAGTCATTAGTCATGTGTTTATCGGCTTCTAATCTTGAAACCCAATCCTAAGGGTATGAGGTGCTCAACAGGAACTTAACACATATGAGTACAAGCTAGTTGTAGTCTTCGACTTTGAAGGTGATGCGTCTGTATATCTATTTGTGACCATAATGGTCATATGCACAAGACTCAGTGCAATCATATAATAATCATTCGAGTGATTATATTGTATCCGCGTAGCTGGTAATATGAACTTTCACAAACAAGCGTTTGAACTTAGCAAAGGTCCTATTGTTTGAGTTGACAAAATTAAGAATGCGATTTCATGAAAAGTTCAATTCGATTTAATGAACTCCTGAGCTATGTGATTTGAAAACTTGAGGTTTCAAGAGTCACAATAGGTTATCATTCTTGTTGTATCAAGTATGATGAGAATGTAAGACGTCATAGCTTTAATGAGATTTGAGAGGACAAAAGTCCTTCTATTCGCATTAGGCTAGTCTTGCGTTCATTAAATCTAGAATACCAGGTATAGCATCATGTTATATAAGTTTCAATCTAATCTAACATCCAAGTGAAACCATTTTCAAGCGTAGATAAATCATGCATATCAAATAAGTTTAAACAAGAAACTTAGTGCATGTCAAGATTCAAACCAAAGCAAAATTGTATCCATCCTAGACCCCGCCAAGGAAAATAAACAAACAAGTTGTTCAACGATACCACCAAGAATTGTTCAAAAGTTTGACATGAAATTTATTCAAAGTTTGCAAACATGCAAAGGGTCATGTCTTCTTGGATTTTTGCTTTCATCGACTACATGTTCCTACAAAATGTAAAGTATGTCAAGCATATTTTTTAGAGGATCAAATGAAGTGGTTCATAACATGAGGTTACAGATATATACCTCCAGAAGTGCCAACACCGGCCTTCTTCCCTTTCACCTTGGCAAGATATTTTGGGCAGTTACGTCTCCAGTGCCCCATCTTATTGCATTCGTAGCATTGGCGCTGGTCAGGGCCGCTGCTTTCGATGCTCTTGACTTGCCCTTGCCGAAGCTACTAGAGCCTCTGGTAGCAGTCTTGCCTTTCTTCCTCTCCCCAGGTTTACTCTTGTTTACCTCAGGTTTCTTGACACCATCAGATCGGACTGCGAGCACATCAGGGGCTTTGGCCTTATTGTTGTTGCTGAGAAAAATTAATCTCAGCAGTTTTCAACATGACGTGAAGCTCGGTCACTGTCTTAACCAGACTGTTCATATTAAAGTTACTTGAAAGGAGTAAATGAACTGGAAAGAGAGTGTACGATCAAGTCCATCGCCATTTCCTGAGGAATGACGTAGTCGAGCTTCACAAGCTGATCGATGTAACCCTTCATCTTAAGGACATGGGCGCTAACAGGAGTGCCTTCAGCCATTCAACAAGTGATTAACCCGACAACGGCCTCATAGCGTTCCTATCGGGCCTGGGTTTTAAACATGCCCTTAAGTTTACTGATCATCTAAAATCTGTCATGTCTACCACGCTCTTCTGAATATCAGTAGAAATGGTGGCCAACATGAGACACGCCACTGAATTGGCATCTTTCTTCAGCGTCTTATGTGCAGCGAGAGCAGCCGCTGTGTTATTCGCAGGTGCTTAGGGCACTTCTTGTTCCAATACGTGGATCTTGTTAGCCATTTGCAGGACAATTTTTATATTACGATGCCAGTCGAGGAAATTGGTGTCATCAAGTTTCTCTTTCTCAAGGAGAGACTTGAGCTGGAAAGCCTCATTTTTTGTAGGAGGGTTAGCCATCTAAAACAACATGAATAAGCTTTAGTGTTTCGATGTAATATTCGTATTCAAAGATAGAAAGCAAATCTTGAATAGGAAATTGGGAACCCGATTAGTAGTTGACAAATAACGACAACATTAAGTGCAATCAAAGCAACTAAGTAATCGAATGGACAACGATTGTCACTTGTGAATTCCAGTCACAACTCCCATTTATGAGGCTTTCAACTAATTGTTCGCAAAATACGTTTAGCCTCATCAATGCCAATTTTGTTTACGAGTGACTAGATGTACGGTGTTGAAATACTCTGATACACAAAGTACTTACATAGAAATGATAGATATCCTCAGTGGTCAGTGTGTATGCACGGTGTTGAAATACTCCAATGCACACACCATGGAAGATACCCTGAAAACCAAGTGCGGTGTTTAAATACTCCAACACTGATGCATTGTAAATATGTTCCAAGTTAGACTTGACTAGGATGGCATTATCTACCAGTTTACGGCTTACCAGATAAGATTAGTAGGCCAAAGTTTTAATTAATTAAATGTCTTGATGAAGTATATATGAACCCTATCTCACTCGGGACAGTCAATTAAATAACCTCATTATTAATGACTAATGTGTCGCGAGGTAATAACCAATTGATTAATAGTTTGATTTTATTGATCAAAAAATTCGAGATCGCAGTCGAATGAAATTGGTTAGGTAATTTCGAGTCTTAAATAATTTTTGGACTCATTACAATTGATTGTAAAACTGTTTTAACCTTTTAAAATTTAGTTTGGAGTTTTAGTTGGCGTGTTAAGCAGGTTAAGACAAGCAACCAAAACACATCATGCAAACAAACACATATTTGGCTTTAGGAGGTTTCGATTTTGTTAGAGCCTTATGACAATATCGAAGAAGGTCTGGGACGAAAAATAAACTCAACACACAAGGATGGATAAAAGGCATCCGGCCGACTCTAATACTCCCATTTGCTTCATTAGCTCCTTTACGTCGATTGAAGTTCGTCGGTCTATCGGTCGTGGATACTTCCCATACTAGGAAATGTTCTTGGACAAGAACATTTGCCATGATGGGGTAGTCGCATCAAAGCTTGTCACGTTCGTCCAGGGCGAAGGTTAACATTTACAAGAAATAGAAAATAATCTACATCTAATTTCGATACAACTTTAAAAGCCAAAACATGTGGGCTAATCCACAACCAAAATAAAACAAATGGGCCAAAACATGACATGACAATCAACCATAACCAAAATATGGGTCGAGCCGAATATGCGTGTTAAACAATCAATTAATGAATTGAATAATGTTTGGTGAATTAAATCGACCAAGCACGCGTAAATGAAATTCGTTTAACTTTCACGACTTTCGGGTTTTAACCCAGTTCATGAAATCCACCGGTTTAAAATCGACCGGTTAGGGTTTGCGTGTAGTGATCAACACTCTGATACCACTGTTGGGTTACCGCAGTGGTATATGGGTGCCCGGTGACGACAAAAAAAAGCTTTTACATTTTGATTAATCATTACCGACCGAGCTTTAGCAAAACAAAGTTTGAACGGATTAATCAGGTAATCCGTTACAGAGCGGAATAAAACGATTTAAACTAAATAAACGTGTAAAACCTAAAATCGTAAGCACGTCAACAGGATCACGATCACCAAATCACACAAACACCAATAGCGTGTTAAAACAGAACGCGATAATAGTTATGATAACATGGTCGAAATTAAACGACTGATCTAAAAGTGATTTTTAGATATACCTGAGCGGTCTTCCAACAAACATTAAAGATATCGAGGGGCAACAAGATGTCGCTAAGGTTTCACGGAAAACTATGATCCGACCGTTTGGATCAAAAGACTTCGCGTACCATAAAATCTCTTAATTGATTCGTCGCGTATTGCGACGATTCGAGTAATAGCGGTGACAAGAAAGTGCCGAATGGGAGTGAAGGCGGTGGCGATTGCGGCTGCTATGAGTGGTGGCAGCAGGGCCGAGGGAGTGGCGGCGGTGACGTGTGCCGGGGTTGCTATGGCGGTGACGAGCGATGGGGCAGCAGGGGCGGGAGAGCTGCGGCAGCGGCGGTGGCGACACAAGACTCGGGCGGTGCCAGTTCCAACGTTTCCACCAGAACCGAAGACAGAGGCCGTGCGGTGGTTGTTCGGTGGTTTCCGGTTGGAGGAGGCGGCAAGAGCTCGCCGGCAGCGGCTAGGGCTTCGCGAGAAGGAGAGCCGGCGAGAGAGAGATCGACGAGGGAGGGGGGTGCGACGGCTGGGAAATGACGCAAAAGGATTAGGGTTTCCCTAATCCTTAGTCGCTTATTAAATAAACCGACTAATTACCCTATAATTCCGTCGTCAATCCTCTTTTCCAAAACGAACCACTAATATTTCTGACTAATTAATAAAACAAGTTTATCAATATAAAGTCGAGAACCCTAGAACCGATAAACTCAAATAACAATTTATTTGATTCATTAGATTCACTGTAAACGTTAGTCGATAATTAGTAACGTTATATTTCGCATTTTATCGCGAGGATAATACATAATTAAATATATGTTTATTAATCAAGAATAAATAAATAATTAATTACTGATTTCCATGATTTACTGGTTAACCTGTTAAGCGGATTTATTTCTCGTTGCCCTCAGTGTAACTCTTACGGTTCTTAACCGGGTCGGGTTCTTGGTGTTGTCAGGTCTGGACATACAATATCCAACACTCGGATGGTGACACATATGCCTAACAGAATTCGTAGGGCATTTTAAGGGTTGATTATTCTGTGGGCCCTATCAGATATGGGAGGGACCACAAAGTCGTTAGTTTCTTGTGAGTCAAGATGATAAAAATGGGGGACCCGAATAACTAAATTCGAACATATCCTCTTCAAGTCCTCCTTAGTTCAGTGTTAAAGTCTTAAGACTTTGGCACTGGACTGGAAAAGATAGTGTAAGTAGGTTGTGAACGGCATCTGGTTTCCTAAAAGGAGATGGTATTAGAGCCGGAGCTATGCTTACTATCTTGGCGCGCACATTAGGGTGTGAATATATAGATGTTATGTGAAGACGGTGTGTCTTTGGTGTTGTGCATAATGACGAAGGCGCGAACTCCCTGTATTAACATACATACGGACACGTACATACGGATACTGTATTGACATGACGCTTTGTAGAATAGTGATGCTTTTGAGCGTATTAATTTTTTCAGCGTCTTTTCTACTATTGGTGGAAGCCTTCAGTAACAGATAAGGATTGTCATTAATGTTTCATGGAGGCACTAGTTGAGGCAGGACGTTTGCTTTTCTCTTTTTTGACATGTTGTTAGCGGCTGACATAAATGATCACCTCTACAGCATGTCGAAGGCACGTGTACGAGATCTGGAGGTGTATTTTATGTCCAAACTTCCTTAATATGTCATCACTCATTACTTTCCTTTTCCTCTCTAAACCAGCTGCTTTCCTTGGTACATACAAATACCTTTCCCTTCCCTTTATATCTTTTTGTTTCCTTCTGCGTTTCTATTTCTGGATTCTTTTCTTCTTCCCTGTTCTTCTGAGTCACTCCCTTTTAAGATGGCATCCCACCAGGCAACTGTTGCTGACATTTCTTGTAGTTTGTCCCTCGAAAGTTTGGGTATTTTTGTCGGAGAATATCATTTTTAGGAGGATCGGGTGTCGAACTTCCATTGCCGTTAGCCCGTTAGATCGTGCATTCAAACCTCTTGAGGTTCTGATTAGCTTCTATGATGATTTTCTAGAAACCAGTCAATCCAGAGTTCCATTTAGTTCCTTTGCTCTTAAAATTTTGGAAACTTTTCAGTTTCACATCTCTCAAACACACCCCCTGGGTTTGCTAGGGTTCTCTGGTATGAGTTTGTTGTTCTAGGTTCATGTTACTCTCCCACCATTTCTCTGTTTAAAGCGTTTTTCAAACCTTCGAAAACCGGCTCTTGGTATACCTTTATCAGGCGTGATAAGGAGAAGAATATTATTGCTAAATTTCTTCCCAGTTGTCAACGTAAAGACTAGAGGAGTTGTTTCTTTTTTCATGAAGGCTAGAGTTATCCTAAGAAAGATTGTGTTTCGTTTAGCTAATGAGGCTGTGGTCGACCTACTTCCTTCTGAAGAAATTATCGAGACTAACATTTATAAATGGTTGATCCGTCACCTCGCAGACATGTGTTACCTTTCGGAAAGTGCTTTGGTATTGGTTGGTATGAGTCGCAACTGGGATCATCCACGAGTTAAACCTCTTTTCTTCCGCACTGGAGAACGTAAGTTGGTGCTTTTACTTTATGCTATCTTCATGCGTTCCCATGTTTCCGATGAAATGCTTGGCTTTATCAGTGGCTATGATAGGATCTTTCAATTTTTATGACTTGCTAAATCCATCCTTGCAAGGTTCGTTTGAATTTAGTGAGGAAGAGCTACCAGCTAAGAAGACCCCATATTGTCTCGTACCACAACATGCTTTGTGTATCCTTGTTTGGATGGTTCTTTTGATGCTAGTTTGGCCTTTTCTTGGAAAGTTCATGTGGGATTTTGGTACCTTTTGCTTTTTCTTTTGTGCTTTGCAGTCATTCTCATTTGCTCTTACTTTTATTAAGGAGGAGATCGTTGTGGAGGCATTTCGGGACCGTTATGTGGATCTCTCATACATATCTGTCGTTGATGTCACCAATGTTGACACACATTTTGTGAGCTTGATGGGAGACAGTATGAATGAAAAGGGTGGTGATATTTGGGTTAGGTCCATTTTTAAGGGATGTTTGTGGCAAGTAGTGGGGGTCACCATCCTTTGGCACCAGGTTTGAATGTTTCCCCGGGGGGGGGGGTAGTACAAGGGAGGAAAGGAGATGGAAACGACGTTTTAGTGAACTCAGTGGACCTTCTCCTATGTCTTCCAAGAGGGTGCCTGCTAGTCATGAAGCGGAATCTTTCCTTCTGGACAAAGATGGTACATTCAATTAGGGTTTTTTTCTTTGTTTTGGACATAATAATTTAGTACTGATTGTTTTCCTTGTGCAAATGATGGTCATCTTGTTATGCTTGATTCTAGGAGAGAAGCTGGAACCCCCCCCCCCCCCCCTATATTGGTCTAGAAATTGTCCTGGCACTTCCAAAATTTGAGTCAGGGACAGACTCTT
>JBCNJP010008170.1:0-18590 GCA_039602395.1 Deinandra increscens subsp. villosa
TTTTTATACCTATATGAAAAATCATCTATTTGAAAAATAATGCATTTTGGTTGACATTAAAAGAATACATTAAAGTTGTCCAATCAAATTAGTAGTGAGAAACTAATAAATGAGGAAAACACCCATTTTGGTATATATTTTCTCACTTACACCTATTTAGTAAATAATTTTTCTTACTACACCCTTTTGGGAATAAACTCTATATTTTATAATGTCACGAATCTGTAAATAAATAGAAATAAAAGACACATTAAAACACATAAAATATAAAACTACAATTAGAAATCTAAATTAAAAATATCTTAAACAATTATTATAAAATATACAATTTAATCATACAACATATAATTTCAAAGTGTTATGAATAGCAACTAGGCGAAGAGCATGACCGCGTGTTGTTGCGGTCACAGTCGTTTACCAAAAATGCTATTCGATAAACAAAGAAAAAATAAACATTTAAAAAAAAAATCCCGCACGCATTATGCTAGTTCGAAACAATAGAATTTTAAAATTGTCAGAAATAGATTCGTAAGGAAAACGTATCTTTAATTTTTTTAACACTTGCGGAAAATATAGTTTGTTAATCGGCTTAGGAAAACTTGTACCTATATACAGAAAGAAAATATAAATGGAAAATAGGAGAAAAGACAAAAAATATGTGTCTATGAGGGTCGAACATGGGTCGTTTTAAACAAGTTATGCTTACTATTATTATCTTATATTAAGAGATTATTATATATTAATAGAATTTAGTAAAAAACAAAGGAAAAAAAAGGCAAAAGAAAAAAAAAAGGTGACCAAGGTTAAAACCAGGGTCAGTTGATTTCCTTGCCACAACTTTAACCATTGAAGCACTGCATCATTTGCAAAGTGATGGAAGCAAAAATAAAAAAAGCTTATAAGACTAGCGTAATGTTATTATATGAGATTTTAATTTCTGATGTGAACCGGGTTCGGACCCGGGTTGGTTTTCTCATTGTAAAAAGAATGTTCATCATGTAAGTAAATGCTATAGACTTGTAGGCTTTCCTAAGGATTTTAAATTCACCAAGAATAAAAGGTTTGCTGCTAATGTTACTCATGATGACAAGCCTATTTCTGATGATCATATGTCTCCTACATCCTTCACAACTGAGCAATACTCAGAGCTTATAAACTTGATGCAAAAGATGAATTCACAGCAGTCTTCTGATTCTGGTGTTCAGAACATTAGTCAAGCCAACTTTGCAGGTATCATGGCTTGTAATTCTTCTTTAATTCAATCTAATTGGATTATTGATACTGGAGCAACTGACCACATGTGTAATGATATTGCTCTCATGACTAATATTCACACTTTACCTAAACCCGTGGTCATTGGATTGCCTAATGGTCAGGTTATTTCTGTTACACATACTGGAACTGTCAAACTCAATTCTCAATTATCTTTATTCCATGTTCTTTACATTCCCCAATTTACTCATAATCTGCTATCTGTTCCAACATTGTATAAGCACAATCATGGTCTTATTTTCTTCACTCCTACTGCATGTGTTTTCCAGGCCCCTTCAATGAAGAGGCCACTGGTTCTTGATGAACTACTTAAAGGACTCTACCTTCTCAAACAACCTTTGAAGATTTCTGCTGTCTCTTCAGTTGTTGTTTCTAAATCTTTTTGTAATCTTGTTGTTAATACTGAAACATGGCATCATAGATTGGGTCATTTACCTGTTTACAAGTTAAAACAGTTGAAGTTGATTTCTAATTCTGATATTGATTCTATATTGCCTTGTAATGTTTATCCAAAGGCAAGGCAACATAAATTGCCTTTTCCTCATAGTTCAATTTCTACAAATCATGCTTTTGAGCTTATTCATATAGATACATGGGGTCCTTATTCTGTTCCCACTCATAATGGTTACAAATATTTCTTAACCATTGTTGATGATTCTACAAGAACTACTTGGACTCATTTGTTGCATACTAAATCAAATGCATTTATTGTTTTACAAAGCTTTATTGAGATGGTTTCTACTCAGTACAATACAAAAGTTAAGTGTATCAGATCAGACAATGCTTTTGAGCTAGGATCTGGTTCCATTCAATCTGCTTATTTTCTTAGTAAAGGCATTCTTCATCAAACTTGTTGTGTTGGTGTTCCACAGCTGAATGGAGTTGTTGAAAGGAAACATAAACACTTGCTTGAAACAGCTAGAGCATTGTTGTTTCAATCCAAACTTCCTCTTTCTTTTTGGGGAGAGTGTGTTTTAACTGCAACACATCTTATTAATAGATTTCCTTCCAAATTGTTAAAAGGAAAGTCTCCTCATGAGTTATTACATAATATTCCTCCTTCATATGATCATCTCAGGGCATTTGGTTGCTTATGTTATGCTTCCACATTAAAGCTGGCCGAGATAAGTTCCAACCAAGAGCTATTCCATGTATCTTTGTTGGATATCCTATTGGCAAAAAGGCCTATAGGGTATTTGATTTTCATTCCTAACTGTTTCTCACTTCTAGAGATGTCATTTTCTTTGAAAATATTTTTCCTTCCCTTCCCAAATCCAATCAATCTCCATTGTTTCCTGTCTTTGACAGTGATTTCATTGATGATTTTCCTTTTCCATCTTCTACTCCTATTTCTTCTTTTGATTCACAGTCTTCATCTTCTATTCATGTTTCTTCATCTTCTGATCCTTCTAGTTCAAATCCATCCTCTTCACATTCTTCTCCTCCACCATTGAGACATTCTTTCGAAACTTCTAAACCTCCTACTTATTTGAAAGATTATGTTTGTCATAATGCTTATCAATTCTTTGATTCTTGTCCACATACTATTACTAATTTCTGTTTTTCCACTACTTCAGTTTTTGTTTCTGACATTCCTATTGATAGTCAACATTTAATTCAGTCTATTGATAGTCTTTCGGAACCTCATTCTTATTCTGAGGCTGCTAAGTATCCCCAATGAGTTGAAGCTATGAGAAAAGAGTTTGAAGCTCTTGAGGCTAATAAGACATGGACAGTTGTTGATCTTCCTAAACATAAGAAGCCTATTAGATGCAAATGGGTATATAAGGTCAAATATCATGCTGATGGAACATTAGAAAGATGTAAAGCTAGACTTGTAGTCAGAGGGGACACTCAAAAATATGGTATTGATTACCTTGAAACATTTTCTCCTGTTGTCAAAATGACAACTATAAGGACTCTAGTTGTTGTGGCAGTTAAAATGAATTGGTCTTTGTTCCAACTGGATGTCAACAATGCTTTCCTCCATGGTGATTTAGATGAGGATATCTATATGCAACCACCACAGGGCATGACTTTACTTCCTTGTCAGTGTTTGAAGTTACAAAAATCTCTCTATGGCTTGAAGCAAGCCTCTAGACAGTGGTATGGTAAACTGTCTACAGCTTTGATGAATTTTGGTTATAAAAGGTCTCCTAATGATCATTCATTGTTTTCTAAGGTGATGGTTGGATCAGTTGTATACTTAGCAGTATATGTAGATGATATTATCATCAATGGAGATAATCTTGTAGAAATTGATAAAGTCAAATCTTTTTTGCATACTACTTTCTAAATTAAAGATTTGGGTTTTCTTAATTACTTTTTAGGCATTGAGGTGTTAAAAGTTTCTACTGGTCTGATCTTGACTCAGAGAAAGTTTGCAAAGGACTTACTAGCTGAATTTCATCCTGATTCTCCTAATTCAGTTTCCTTTCCTCAGCCTTCAGTTTCCGATTTGAAACTTAATGAAGGTCCTCCTTTACCTGATCCATTACAATACAGAAGATTGCTAGGCAAGCTTAATTACTTGACTAATACTAGGCTTGACCTTTCTTTTGCTGTTCAACACCTCAGTCAGTTTATGCAAGATCCCAGGTTGCCTCACTGGACTGCAGCTTTACACACTTTGGCTTATGTTCATAGGTATTATACTCAAGGATTGTTTTTCAATAAAACCGGTGATTTTGTTCTTACTGCCTTTTGTGACTCTGATTAGGCATCTTGTCCTAATACAAGGAGGTCTATTAGTGGGTATTTTATTTCTTTTGGAGGTTGTCCTATTTCCTGGAAATCCAAGAAGCAACCCACAGTTTCTTTAAGCTCTGCAGAAGCTGAATACAGGTCTCTTAGAAGGCTTACTGCTGATGTAACATTCCGGGTTTTCCGATTGAATGATTTTACCCATATTGTAACCCGATCCGTTGATTGATAATCGAATTTATGGGTATTGATCGATTTTGATGTTTATTAACCTACTTTCATGTTATTGATCCATTATCATGTTTATTGATCGACCTGATATTCGATTTGCTTTTAATTTGCATTTTACGCGAACTCGTCGCTGAATTTCGTTCAACCGGGAATTTGATCAATCTAAACATGTATGACCCTTGTGTGTAATACTAGTTACACACACAAGTGAATACAAGTGAAGATTGGTGTGAATTCAAGGTCTAGAACGAAAACGGTGAAAGTTCGGTAAATCCCGCGCGATTTCGATTTTAACCGGGAGATCACATTTTGAGTTCATATATCAATTTTAACATGTATCGCGACGGTTCTTCTGGGGGCCGTCGCGTACCGCCCACCGACCACCAGTCGGGATTTCCGAGTTTTTGCCCTAATTCTCGGGTATTTAAGCCCCTTAACTCGTTTTTGGCCTCCATTCTCTCATTTCCTACTCACATAAAACCCTAAAACGGCTGTGACTAACCAAGACCAAGACCCTTGAATATTTTTGAGTAAAGTTTGGTGATTTCGAGCCTCGATTAGTGTCGGTTTTCATCATAAAAGGTTAGATTTCTCAAACCAAACCTCCATCTTCTTGAATCCTTCATCCCTCATCATCAAGATCCAACCTTTATGCTTATCTAAACCTAGATCTTGCATTCCAAGGCTAGATCTAGTGTTTTAAACAAAAAAATGGATTTTTATCAATTTTATGGATTTTTATGACTTTTTTTGCTAAGATCTTGTTAGATCTTTATAGATCTTGTTAGATCTAAGTTATTGCTGGAAAAGAACCTATTTTTAAACATGATTTGTCATATAGATTCATCTTAACATGTAGATCTATGATTCTTTTGATAAAAACTTGGTTTTTATGATAAAAAGTCCACTTTTTCTTATATTCTTCCTTGGATCTTCATAGATCTAAGTTCTATCTAAACAATCTTGTTGGACCTTGACATGGACACCATAAAAATGGTAGATCTAGGGTTTGGGATGAAGGAAACATCACCATGTTTATAGATGTACGACTTCATGAAATAAAAATATGATTTTTATGTGTTTTCTTGAATTCTCATGTTTAGATCTTGATTAGATAATGTTATAGTTAAACTAGAATATTAGATCTAGGGATTTTGTCATGAAAATATGATTTTGACCTAGATCTAGGATTATGCCTTGTTTAGGATTAAATCTTGCATAGTTGATTATTTAAATTTAGCTAACTAGTATTTTTGGGGTTAAAAAATAATTAATTTTAACTAAATCATTGTGTTAGCATTGAGTTATGTCTTAAAATTTTATTTGGTAATTATATGCATTTAGATCAGCCCCAAATTAATTTTTGAATACTAAATTTGGTTTGGTTGATTTTATGGAAAATAATCAAGGGTTGAGACGTCGTAAAGTTTTATGGTTAAATAAATAATTATTTGCTCAACATTTGACCTAGATATAAGTTTGACCCCTTGATTATTTACATTCTCATATTATTACTTAAATACTCCACTACCGAGTCGCGTATCTGATCGAGTCCGTCATGTCATGGCTAGTCGCACGTTTTATTCGTTCGAATACTTATTTAGTTATTTATCTTTTGTCGGTATTTTTCTCCATCACGTTCGATCGTAAAGGTGATCTTCGGGTTTGATTTGCGCCGCTATTCTTCGGTTTTACTCTCGACGCTTTAGCTATCATGTGAGTTTTCATAGCCCCTTTTTACTTAAATGTTTTTGGGGTGCAACATGTATCATTTTATCAAATTCTATTTTCACATGCGTATTCTATGTTCGATGATTACTTGAAACTTGAATGATTGTTTTGATTGTTTGGTTGAACGATGAACGATTGAACGATGAACGATTGAACGATGGAACGATGAACGATTGAGCGATGAACGTAATTATTAACATTAAACATGCCGGGGTTACGATAATAGATCTATTGGCCTGACAAGCCCACTTGGCCTGCCTCGCGTGCGGCGCCTTGTGATTGGAAGCCTAATTGTCAAGGGTTGGATTACGTTAACTTATCATTTTTTATCATTAATCATTTTTATCATTAATCTTTTATTTAAACTTGTACGTATGCTTTTGAACGTTATCACTAAACCTATGAATTCTCACCAACTATTTTAGTTGACTTTATTTATAACATGTTGCAGGTAATGCAGTTTGACTTGGATATCATCACCATAGGATTGCATCGGCTTTAGAGAGACCAAATTAAATAATGAACTCTCAAACTTAGATTATGTTTTATGTTGTTTATTGTATGTTATGACTTGGATGCTATGTTTTGTTTGTTTGCTATGAAATGGGTAACTATTATGATTATCGCAACCTAATCTAGTGTTGTGAGCTTCTGGACAATCTTCGCGCCCCGTCGTATTCCGCCGTCGGTTGGGGTGTGACAGCTGAGCTCACTTGGCTTACAAGATTATTATCAGATTTCCAGGTGCCTAATATCACTCCTATTTCAGTCAAATGTGATAGTCAAGCAGCTATTCATATAGCTAAAATCATGTTTTTCACGTGCGAACTAAACACATTGAATTAGATTGTCATTTTGTAAGGGAGAAATTGCAGGATGGGCTCATTTCTTAGATACATACTTCTTCCCAGGAACAACTTGCTGATTTGTTAACCAATAATCTTCCAAAGCCTCAGCATGATAAGCTACTTTCCAAGTTTGGTGTTTTACAACCCCCAACTTGAGGGGGGGGGGGGGGGGGGGGAGGTGTTATTATATGAGATTTTAATTTCTGATGTGAACCGGGTTCGAACCCGGGTTGGTTTTCTTATTGTTAGATGGTTAGATAGGCAGGAAAGTTAGTTGGTGTTTGTTGATGTATATATCTGTTTTTCTGTTGTAATCGTTGGTGAATATGAGAATTCCAATTTTGCTTTCTCACAATTCGGTTCATCATTTAGCTCGCTCAATACGTAAGGCAGTTAAAAGGAAAAAGAAAACGTTAAAGGGGGTCGAACCCCGGTGGCTGACTGGTTCAACACAGTTGCTCAAGGTTTTATCACCGTGTAAGTTTCACCCTTGTTAATTTACCCAAAACAAATTGTATATAAAGTAAAAAAAAATCAACAGGTATCTTGGCATAAGTGTTCCTTTATTGACCATCTATTTAAATCTACTGATAAAATCTATAGATAATTGGTGTTTTTTTTTTTGTCATTGTCTTTCATGGATTAGTAAAAAAAATTCCTATTATGTGAGGGTATTTTTTCTTCTTTTTATCTAAGTAAAATTAATATAGTATAAGAGTTGGTGGTGTAATAGATATAGTCTTGCATCATAACTTTTACGTTTTAGGCTTAATTCTTTTAACTTTTAGTTTATAATTTTTTGGTCCTTACACAGTCTTTTGTAATTTTGTTTTCCTTATATAGCGTTGTAACAATACAACTATTTTGCATGCCTACATAGTAGAACGAATTAAGCTTTTAAATTGGTGATATAATGGGTAAATGTAATATAATTTTTAAATATATGCTCAATACTTTAAGATTTTGTTTTCTAATTTTAACGTCGCTACTCGGTTTTTTGTGTTTCATTTTTCTTTATGTATCGTTATATCAATGCAACTGCTTTTATACTCATGTTATCAGGGTCGGAGCTAAGGATTTAGGGGCCCCGTTTGAGCTAAAAATATGGCCCAATTAAAAAAAAATTACAAGTAGAAAAAGTTTTTAGATAAGAAAAAATAATGTTATAGCAATAAACATAAGAAAATTATAGTTTTAAAATAACACTTTAAGTAGTTAACTGATAAATCATGCACATCTCCTAGCCTCTTATTAGCAAATTAATTAACAAGTCTTCATAGTTAATATCCTGTAATATTTTGTTCTCGATAGCTATAATAATCAATCCGTTGAGTCTTTCCTTTGACATTGTTAATCGTAAGTAAGATTTTAATAACTTCAACTTTGAAAATTCCTCTCTACAGGTGCCATTGTTACTGGAATAGTCAATAATATTCTATATGCAATGCTTGCATTTGGGAAAAAATTGAATTGATTAAAAAATTTCAAAACATATATGCAATATGTCACTGGAATAGTCATCCTCTTCAAGTTCTAAACTTACAATAATAATCTATACAATTTGTTATAGTAAACGATTTGTAAAAAAAAATATCAACACCAATGATCAATCCAAAACAATCTGTTCAAAATGAACAGTTGCATGTTTACAATTCGTTTCTAAACAATGTGTAAGTCGCAGAGAGGTAGCGAAGACTAAAAAACGTGGCTTTGATGATCGTTGGTTGATGGAGAAGAACTGAATAAGTAGGGCTAGTGCGCATAGAAGGGATGAAGAGTCAAAGACCGACGTCGATTTGATTAGGGGCGGAGAAGGGAAACGTGGATGTGATTGTGATAGGGCTTTAGAGATTACCTTTACCTTATATAAAAACCTAAATTAGAATTATGTCTAGCTTGTTTTTAAGGGGTATTATGTGTCATTGAGTTAAAAGTATCTAGTATTTATTTTTAAAAAGAAGTATATATATATAGTGAGAAATGTTTAAGTAAAAAGTATGATCTATGTAAGAAGGATAAGAAATCATCTTAGTCATTGGATCTATGGATGGACTTTTGGTACCGAGTACCGGTTCCGTACCGGTACCGACCGAACCTAAACGAAACCGGTACCGGTACTTAATTTTTCTTAATTTGAAACCGGTAATAACTGGTACCGGTAAAAACCGGTATTTCCCGAATGGGTACCGGAATATATATTTGCAATTCTTAGGTTAGTTTATATACTTATATATATATATATATATATATATATATATATATATATATATATATATATATATATATATGTGTGTGTGTGTGTGTATGTGTGTGTATGTAAGATATTATATGCTACTAGTTACCATATGCTGGGGCGGATCCAGAAAAAAAATTCAGGGGTAACGTTTAATTTTTTTAACCATAATTTATAACCTCAATTTTTTTAACCATAATTCATACAGTGTAAAATTAAACATATACCTAACAGATGCTTCCTCTTCGGTTTTTGAAAGCTCGAAATTGAGTCATTACCATAGTCACATACGTGGTACGCGGAACGAAAATGGGCACGTGGTTCGGGCATTTCTAAAATTCAGTATGAGAGGGGGTGGGTTCATTCGAAACACCAAATCGGTAAGTGATACGACGATATTGTTTTAACCTTTTTCTTTTCATCTAAACTGTTCTACCTTACCACAACAATTTCAGGGGTAGCAGAAAAATTGTTTCAGGGGTAACGAAATACCGAAAACGTTAAAAAAATATAAAAATTACACATCACAATGCAAGTTCAGGGGTAGCGGGTGCTACCCCTCTCTAAGGGCTAGATCCGCCCCTGACCATATGGCGGTAGATTATTTATCACCTAAATGAATATAAAACTCAAAGTTCTTTAATACATTAAAGTTACTTTTAAATCTCAATTTTCTTTCGACAATTTAAATTCTAAATTTATTTTCCTTTAAATTCAAAATTTTCTAACAACTTCATCAAAAAAAAATGTTTCGCGTATCAAAGACACTTATAGTATTTTATTAAAAAAAATAGAATTGTATATACACCATAAAATGCATATACTCGGGGTTTAATTGGTCTGGCAACATATGAATCTCAAATGTTTATAATCCAGTCCAACTTACGAGTTGTATGTAAAAATGTTCTTTCTCCTTTTCTTGTACTTATTCAGAAAATGTATCGTGTTCATGTACCATCAAATTCATAATGATATAAATATATACTTGTACTATGTATACCTTTAGGGGAAAAAAGAAAACCAGTACTAAAATGGTATTTTACCGAAATATTGGTACCGGTACCAAACCGGTAAATTCGGTACGGGATTCGGTACTCACTTTTCTTCAAATTTGGTACCGGGACGGTACCAGTGTAGTACCGATCTCATCCCTGATTGGATCTTTGATCTAATAAAAAGGGAAGGAGCGACAATTTAGTCTTGGCCATTTTTGTTAACTTTTTATTAAGTTACCTAATTTTTTTCAAACATTCATAATTTTTACGTACGACATTATATTTTTTTATAAATAAATTACACCATAAAAACAAACGTTTTTTATCTTTAAAATACGTATAGTGTTGCTATATATAAAATTGAAAAAAAATACTCTTTCGATGTGACATAATGATCTGAATTTTTGCACAATGATCTAAACATTTTGACACAATGACGAGTATTTGACACAATGATCTGGACATTTAGATACAATGATCTGAACATGTTCAAATCATTGTGTCAAATCGAGAGAGTTAATTTGTTTTTTATTTTTATTTAAGAAAATTGTACGCGTGTTAAAGATACAAAACACTCGTTTTTATGGTGTAGTTTTTTTTTTAAAATAATGTCGCATCTAAGAGTTACGAATGTTTAAAAAATGGAGAGAACTTGATAAAAAATCAAAAATACCATTCCATATTTTGTTTTTCTCTCTAATTCTACACAGATAAACTTTGGACCATATCTCTTAATTTAATTGAAGATCTAATTGTTGTGATTTTTTCTTACCATTCTTACCATAAGGAATGAATTAAGTCCCCTAAAATGATGGGCCTTATTCCGTCACATATCCCGTACATGCTCAAGGCCCATATACACATTATTCTCGTGACAATGTGAGATAACAAATCTAGTTAAATATTTTTGATCTAAAAACGTTTTGAGAAATAAGTATATTTAATAAATCCAAGTTGTTAAAAAAATCAATTAATGGAAGTAGGTACTAGTGAGCAAGGGTCTAATTTTAAGAATAATACTCTAATGGCTAACGTGATTTTTCATAAATAAGTTCAAGAACCCTAATTTTATATATTTTAAAAAACCCGACAAAAAAACAAAATTATCAAAAACTAAAAGAGGTTATTGTAGATCATACCTAATAATGTGTAACTGCAGAAAATTAGCTCCTAAGACCTTCTGGATTGCTCGAATTTAAATGATGAAGGTTTGGTTGCGGTTAGGGTTTATGAGGTGATGATTCAAGAAATATGCGAGTTTAAACGATGGATCAAAGAGGGTATTCATAGTGTTAAAGTCGCCACAGGGTATAGATGATGTGTGTGGTTTTGAATATGAAAAGACAGCGTATTTCGGGCTAAAAACGTCAAAAATAAACTTGAGAATGATAAATTAAATACGTTACTGATAAATATAATGAGTTTAGAAGTTAAAATAGGCTTGGCACAGAAAACGAGGCAAAAATGAAGAAAAGTCAAAGTTCGGGTCAACCGGTCAAACATAGAAGTCAAAATCAAAAATTGCTAAAAAACTTCACGGCTTGCAGGCCGTGAGACCCCCTTTCCCTGGATAGCCCAAGCTGTGAAGCACTTGATCAAGCTGTGATGCTGAGCCGCAGACCAGTCACCGGTGAAAACTGCGTTACGGCCTGACTTGCAAGCTGTGAGAGCCCTTTCACGGCCTTGAAGACCCTGCCCAGGCCGTGAACCCCCCTTCTCTGGATAGCCCAGGCCGTGAGAGCCCCTTCACGGCCGTGAAGGACCCTGGACTCAATTTTGGGAATTTTTGGATTTCGGTCCCTATAAATAGGGGGCTTATTTCTAGAGGTGCACAAAACGGTTTTTTTTAAGAACCGGTTCCGGTTCCAGTGGCCAAGAGACTAACCGGTTCCGGCTAGAACCGGTTCCGGTTCCGGTTCGGTTCTTGGTTGAAAAATCCTGATCCGATTGAACCGGTTCCGGTTCGGTTCGTAACCGGTTCCGCAGAACCGCTAAAAAAAACCGGTTCCTAAGAACCGGTCGCTGTAAAATGGGGAGGTCGGGATTGTGACATTTTTTTGTTTTTTTTTTTAGTTTTTTTCCTTTTTAACACTTTTTTTACAAAACAACACACAGAAAACATACTTCAAACTTCATTAAAACTACCATAATGTTTGTTCATTACATGGTTACATAAACTTACGAGTTCGGAGTTCGGATCGAAATAAAAACACACCATTACGAAAACAAATCCTACGAGTTACGAGTTCGAATCAATTAAAGACAAAAAAACGGTCCAAATTGAGCCTCAAACGGCGAATGTCGTTGCTCATAAATCCCAACGGCTAGAAAAAAGTTGCAGCGACCGGTTCCTATATACCGGTTCCAGAACCGGTTCCTGAATAACCGGTTCGGTTCCGGTTCTCTCATCCATAACATACAACCGGTTCCAAACCGCCGGTTCTATATGGAACCGAACCGGTTCCGTTAGAACCGGTCCCAAAACGGTTCGGTAGCGGTTCGGTTCGGCGGTTCCGGTTCCAGAACCGGTTCGGATGTGCACCTCTACTTATTTCCACCATTTGAAACATCTTGGAGAGCAGAGAAAAAGACAGAGGAAGCCCTCATTGAAGTCCTTCGAAGATTTGAAGATTTGAAGCATCCAACGACGCGAAAGTTAGCGTTTTTCATCATTCGAGCTTCTATTTGGTATTGTGTTACATTTACCCATGAACTATTGTTTAAATCTATTTTATTTATGTTTGAACATTAATATGGTTGGCTAAACTTATCGTATCTCTTTGGCGAGGCGAATCCAACCATGGTTTAACTTTATAATTATCGGTTTCCGTTTACAATTGCATTTATGAAGTAAACGTTATGATTGCTTTGATTTGGTTAATGAATTGAATTCCTTTATTGTTTCTAGTAATCTCGGGTCTTTTGGTACCCTAACCCCATCTTGCAAAGCCATCTACCGTTAAGAGACTATTGTATAGCCGAATAACAGAACCTGCGGCGTAAGCGTAAACTCAAAATAGTCGCGATCATCAGGGAAACCATAGAATTCAATTAGGAGTCCACCATAGAGTTTGAGTGAGAAATCACCTTACCCTTAGCTAGTAGATACCCTTGCCATTGTCAAATAGTAAAGCATTCACCGATAGGTCGGGTCTGCTCCAGCTTAGTCGTGTCTAGGACCTACCAGGTCAACCTATCAACCCAATTGTAACCGCTTCACAACTCTAGGACCGTTAGGGCCATACCTATCCTAACCCTTCGACCAGTTGTGAGTGGAGCCACCGATAACTCGGGACCCAGCCTAGGGCACTTCATAAAGCGCAACCTTATCAGCACTTAACCATGGAGCAGTAGTAACTGTCTAGGGCGTGTCTATAACCCTAAACCGTGAATCTATCCATAGGAACTAGGTAAGCCTTGTCTTAGGACCCTAGTTCACCTCAGAGATAAGTAGTAACACATTACCGATACACCTGTCAAACCTAAGTTGGATGAGCCATGCCTAAGTGATCCTTTACTAATATCTGCTTTTCAACAACAAGAATTTTATTGCTTTCATTTTCCGTCCATTTTAGTTTTTCTAAATTAAAATCGAAATAAAACAAAACCCGACTGAATTATTAATCGACTGTTTTCAACAATTCCGTGTCCCTGAGGTTCGACAACCCGGTGTTTACCAATACTGTGCTACGAACGACATGTATACTTGCCTTAGTGTGTTGGTATAGTCCCCTGGTGAATAACCAGTACTATAAATTTAAAATTTGATAGTGTAGAACCCCATTTTTCATATACACTAAACAAGACATCAATAGACAACACATAGATTCATGGCCAGAAATCGACACCTAAGAGGGTTAATCGTGGAGACAAGTTAAAAATAAAGATCTGGTCGAGACTGCAGACCATAGCAGACCGCGACAATTGTGAAGAATACCCCTCGCGGTCTGCGAGGGGGGGGGGGGATCCAGGATATTTTATATATACTTTTCCCTTTTTCTTTTTCTTTTTGTTCGTTTGATCTTGTTCTAACCCGATAGCCTCTTATATTTTGCAAGAAACTTACTTTAAGCTTATAAAACATTAAGGAATATAAAAATATGATTTTTGAAATTTACGAGTCTCCCGATTAATACCGAAATCGCGTAAAAATTGAAAATTGCTTTATTTTTATTTTAAGCAAATCGTTTAACCTACAATTTTGCAAATTTATTATTTGTTTTAAAAAATGATTATGGATGTTTTAAATACCATTCAAATGTATAATTAGAGAAACTTCTTCCGGTTTTCATTAAACTGAAGCTCGATTCGCATGATAAGTTTAGATTTGGGTTGGGTTTTATAAACGGGTTGGACACGGATGCTACACTCGATCTATCACACATGAAAACCAGCTTCAAAAATCATTCTAAAACGCATTACGTAAGAAACTAATTGTAATAATGACGCATATTGATAATCAAAACAAGCAAAAAAAAAACTGTTATAAATCACGAAAAGCTATCTTCCATGATCTTGATCTATCACGCATGCAAACCAGCTTCGAACATCAGTCTGAACGCATTACGTAACAAACTACAGAAATACAACAACAAAAAATTGAAATACAGTAATGAACTCATAAATTCATGATTCAACAATTAAAAAAACTCAAGCACATATAACGATACAAAAAATTGATTAAGATACAAATCATACCATACGCATCTTCCATGATCTCGATGTATACAAACGCTTCAACAATTCAATACGCAATAAATATCGAGATCTTAATATATGATAACGCTTCAACAAATTAAAAACGCAAAACCTATCGTCAATTTGTGATATCGATATCGTAATCTCAATCTGCTATAATATTTAGGAAAAATGGACATTATTAATCCCAACTATTCGATATTGGACAAAAATAATCCTACCTATTTTTTTGGACAATATTAGTCTTATAAATACACCCTGTTTTTTCTAATAATCTTTTCCGTTAAAAAACTAACTCCGTTAGTTTGTGATGACGTGGAGGACTAATATATAAACTTCTAAAATAAAGGGACTGTTTTTTTGTAGTCTAAGGGTTCATTTTGTTATTTTTTTGCTTCCTAATTATATCACCCTGGCCTTCACCACTTCTTCATCAGTTTAGAGAGCCGGCAGCTCCGGCGGTCTTTCAGGCGATGCGTCCGTCAGCAATTTCGCCCGGTCTTTGACCACGGCCGTCGAGTTTCATCTTCAACTCGCGGTGGCCCGGTTCCTTTCAGCATCGCGATGACAACAGTGACGGTGGCAGAGCCACGTTCGACTATCAGACCACTTGATGGTGGTCACCGACAATGGCAGTGGCGGTTAGGGTTCGAAGTTACAAGCGAGGATGATGGTTCTGGTGGTGTTAATTGGCAGAAACGGGAGTGGCGGATAGTTGTTTTGAGCGGCAACAGTCGTGACCCAACTAGGGTTCCGGCGATGGCGGGGGCTCAAAAGCCCTGATTTCGGCTATTCTCGTTTCCGATCTTGAGGTCAAGGTGACACCTTCATCGATGGTAGCCGCGAACTCACGAGATGCAGCGTCGGTTTGGCGCCGGCGCGTGACGGTGGTGAATTGGTCGGAGAAGACGGTGGTGAATCGACGGTAGTCGGTGTTGGTAAATTAGTCGGAGAAGTCGAGTGACAAGGGTTTTTCTTTAAATAAAGTTTATATAATGACAAGATTGGTCCCCTGGGTTTTTTAAATAGAAACAAGTTTGAATAATGACAGTATTGGTCCTCCACATCATCACAAACTAACGGGGTTAGTTTTTTAACGGAAAAGATTATTAGAAAAAACAGAGTGTATTTATAAGACTAACATTGTCCAAAAAAATAGATAGGATTATTTTTGTCCAATATCAAATAGTTGGGATTAATAGTGTCAATTTTTCCTAATATTTATACGTAGGGGAATAATAAATATACACTGATTTAGTCAATTGAATGTAAAAGATAACGGATTATGAAAAAATAACGCCTTCAAATCACGCAAGGTTTACAATTTAAAACACATAAAATGACGAAGAAGCCCCTCCGTGTAAAAACTCTCAACAACACGTGTCTGTTTCTCCTCACTTCACACATTTCACATGCAAAATCTCATTTATATTTAAACTTTTACCTATATATATGTATATACTATATATATATAGGGAGAATTTCAAATGAGAAGTTTGTTTTGGGTAAGAAGGATAAGAAAGAATTTTAGCCATTGGATCTTGATCTAGTAAAAAAGGAATGATGGGTATTTTAGTCTTAGCCATTTTTGTTGACTTTTTATCTACTTCCCCTGTCACACCCCAACCGACGGCGGAATTTACGTCGGGGCATGATGATTGTCCAAATGCTCATGACACTAATTAAAGTCTCAATAATTATTCATTACCAAGTTCCAAGCCTTACAACGGGTTCAACACACATAACATAGCATAACATATAGAGTTTGATTTAATATATCTAGGTCCAAAGCATCCTAGATGTAGCATCAATCAAGTATGGCTTAAACTGCGTTTCCTGTAACATGTATAAAAATAGGGGGAGTGTCAACTAAAAATAGTTGGTGAGTAAACATAAGTTTAGATATATATATATAATAGTTTGAAAGCGATTCATATGTCAAATGTAGACTCATGCATGTATGAATAAACAAATATTGCATAATCAAACCTTGATGACTAGTGTCCGTAACTCGAAAGTTACGCTTAGCTTGAGTTAGGTTTCAATCACCCGAATGCCAAACCGGTCAAATTCAGGTGGGTTGTCAGTCCAATGGAATCCATTATTGTTACCATAGGCTTGTTTGTTAATGATCATGCTAGAATATAGACTTCGAATAGTGACAACATAGTTTAACATATAGCATAGAAATCACACATAGACAGAGAATGAGATCGCATAGTTTGAAAAGAAAAAGAAAGAATGCGTGCTTGAATAATGTATACATGTTCCATCCCAAAACTTGAAAATGAAAGGGGATTATGAGTACTCACATGATTAATAGGTGAAATATGAAAATAGTCCATGCGGTATGGAGATAGCCTATCGGTGTCCTAAATTATAAAAAGACACCTTAAGGTTTAATGATATGGGTCAAATATCTAAGTCAACCATTTAGACTAGTCGAGTCTAGTTAAATTAACTCGTTTAACCATTGGTGATAATTATTTGTTTTGATAAATGTATATTTATTCTAGAAAATAGATATAAGTGTATTTGAATATTCAAGTAAACGTGTTTCCATAAATACTGGTTATATTTCGAGCGGGTCGGATAAATAATATTGTTGTCTTAGGTTGTGTCCGTTTAAAATGCATTGAATATATATTTATATATATATGACAAAAAGAAATATATATAGTTTACTAATAGTTGATTTATTAATAAGTCCTAGTCTCAACTTGGTTTATATAAAATCTATTTTACTAAAGTTATAAATATAATAAATAGATTTGAGACACATTTTAATATAATAAAAATTCGTAAATGTTTTTATACAAATGAAATTAAACTATGAATATAAATTTCACTATAACAAATATGATTTAGGATTAACGCACGAGGTGCTTATATTTGAGGAGTGTATATAAGATTAGTGAAATATATTTTTCTTTAGAAATTATGGTTAACCCGAATGCTCGACTAGTTCAAAATAACGACATAAAAATAATAACGAACGATTACTCACTTAAAGCAAGCAAGGAGAAGGAATGTAGTAGGAGAATGTTGAATCCACTCGTGAGTCTTCAAAAGGTAGATAATTTCTTTCTGTCGTGGAATTTGGAATGAGAAATGGGTATATCTTTGTGAGCGTTTTTTAGAGTAAGAAATGAGTTTCGGTGTGTTTATTTTTGGTTCAAGCATGTCGTATTTATACATGAAATCTTAGCCTTTGGTAATCCTTGATAACACTTGGTATCACTTGGTAACACTTGGTAACACTTTGTAATCCTTGGTAACACTTGGTAGATCTTGTAATCATTGGTAGATCTTGGTAATCCTTGGTAATCCTTTGGTAATCCTTGGTAGATCTTGTAATCATTGGTAGATCTTTGGTATAAGTTTAATATTTGAAATGGTTTATTTATAAAAATAATCGATGGGTATATTTATAAAACTATATATATATATTTTTTAATCTTTAGCATTTTTACAATTAATGTTTAGCGTTGGAGTTATCAAATAATATCACCATCGGTTTCGTGTTTGGTTGACTCGGGTATGACCTTAACATGCATAACATATATATAAATATACATATATTATATATAAAATGAAACGAGGGTAAAAATAGAATTTCATGATTTTTGCTTGAAATTACATGGATAATTAGAAATGGGTCGGGTTAAATATTTGTAAAATTGGCGAATGTTACAGTCTCCCCTACTTTAGAGAATTTCGTCCCGAAATTTAGTTAGTAGAGATTTGTGGAATTTGAAATATATATAAAAGATTTCATCAAAAATAAGAATACATTTGTAATTGTTAAATCACTTATATAAGAGTGAAAGGATGATATAAAAGACTTCACCAGAAATAAGAATACATTTCCGATTACTG
>JBCNJP010008171.1:0-43695 GCA_039602395.1 Deinandra increscens subsp. villosa
TGTATAGTGTGTTATTCGTCTTCTGTTCGCGCGTTGCAGCGACACAACAAACTACAACGCGATATTTATTTATTTGTTCGCTTGCTATGGTGGCACAACAATTTACATCGAGGTATTCGTTTTTATAAAACTCAAACAAATAACAACAAGCACCTGAATTAAAATATATATTGGTCACAAACACAGTAATTTAAAACCAAATGAGTTGTAAGATAGAAGTCATCAACATAGTTCTAAGATATCAGTAATAACATAGTACTTTCTAAATCAAAATCTGAATATCAATGAATTCCATAGTGAGGAAGTCAATCTGTGTCGTACGCCATGAAATCAGTCATAAACAGTGTTTTAAGTTGAATTCATGAACATAATAGTATTGATGATAGTTTTGATGAGGTCCAAAGGAAGCATCACATCAATTTATTTTAAATGCACCGAATTAAAAATACTTCCAACTTTACCAGCAACGATGATGATACAAAGGGTTATAATGCTTATATATCAATCTAGAATGAAACAGATTAAAGTGAAGTAATATTAAATAGATTAATATATTGCAACTAAAAATTGAAAGGGGTCATACATGTCAAGATACAATAAATTAGTTTTAAACTTATGGAAATTTTGCAATTCAAAATGAACAGGTCAAAAGTCCCAACAAACAGCAAGTTAATTTTAAGAGGTTTTAAAAGAGAGATACTAATACACAAATATTATGTCACATTTCAAGTGGGCATATTGTGTTAGTAGTCATTACTCATTCATGTTTATAGTATGACAGTGACTCACTTGTGTTATCTTGCACATTGTACAAAAGCCAGTTTTATATCATATATAGAGCGGCACAGTCAATTGTGTGTCCAGTTGTGCTTCACCTATATTCACAATGACACAACAGCAAACAGTTAGAACATTTTAATTAAAATAAACTCAAATACTGATTACATATATTAATATATTTGAATAAGAGATCATGTAATTAGTATATGATCTTATACAAATATATTAATATATGCGGTATATCCATTACTCAGCTGCAGTTTAATAACAAAAAGAATAAAGAATAGTACTTAGCTGCAGTTTAATAACAAAAAGAATAAGAATAGTGCACTACAGAATATCGATCATATATGTAATGATCATTTCAGGTACATGACCAGCTGAGATAAAAACAAAAAAGAACATGGATTTGATCAAACAAAACACAATCATAATTCTAAATCTAAAATATAATTAACCGTGTCAAGTGAGGAAATCACTATTTCTAAAAAATAAGAAATCATTGGCTACTGTTTTATTGGAAACCAACCTGAAGTTGGAAGCTTTTGCTGCATACCTTGCTGCAGCAGACTTTGCTTTTGTTGCATACTCATCTGCTGCTGCAACCTGGAAACCTGTGATTGCATATGCGGTGTCACCTGCTTGGCTGCTTCTATAGCTGCGTTAATGATTGTTGAACTTGTGTTGGCAACAAAGTTGTTGAACCCTGCTGATTCTGTTGCTGCATTATAAAAAAAGTTGTTATTAAGCATTGTAAAAATTTATTCCACCGTTTTTTCTTTACCTTTACCTTTATTCAGAGCCCCTGCAACCCATTAGCCCTTAACTCCATCCTCAAATAGATTCCTTTAAATATCTAACAAACTCACTGATGCATTTATACTTTTAATCTGCCCCAACATCTTTATCCAGATCCTCCTTTTTTAAGCCACCCTATAGAAGTATAATGAACATTGGTACACAGTGACACTTACACGAAGCAAACATTAGCCAATTAAACTTTTGCATACCTCGTGCCTTTTTTTCAATCCCCCAACACCATCATGATCCTTTAACTTTTAGCTACAGTACCATTAATAATATGCCTGCCCACCACAGCCCCTGGAGATCCACCCAACACCCACCCAAGAAAGAATATTAACACACGCATCCACTGAAAATATCTTTTGTACGAAACGAAATACAAGCAACCCCTAAGTCTTCAGTTACATTACATTTTTAGTTTCTTCAATTACCCCCAGGACTAAATCAATTACTATGTTTATACGCCATACCTCGTCACCATATAATATGTTTCATAATAGTTATCATACTTTGACTTTGACTTCAAATTGAACCGATTTCAACTTCAAATTTGATTTTTACTTTCAAGAAATCTAGATAGACTGAGTTAAATATTTAAGTGAAAGTAAGTAAAATAAAAACCATGTATTGAAACTGAAAGGGCAATAAGAATGCAAATAAAAAATATATGGGGTAAAGAACCTATAGCAGCTCCCCATCATAAGGTAGATCACCAATTCTTATTTGCTCAAAAAATCTGGTGAGCAGAACTTCTCCCAGCCATATTCTTGCTTGAGACTAAATCAAATATAAACATCAGACATCAACATAAAAAAAATGATATAAACTACAAGAACCTTTATTTATATAATATGCATTAATGCAATGAAGATTTTTAGACCTACAAACTCAATACCAAATATGTTTCAAAGTGTATTTAGAAGGTGCGAATTCTTGAAATAAAAACGAACACCAATTATGGATTTGTAGTAGATAACCAGCATAGGCCCCCACATCTTTAAATGCATATATCATTTAGTTACATGAGTGTATATGCAGATCTACATATTAATTATACCGTAATTCATAAACAGCAAGTAATCAAACTACTCACAGACTACAAACTAAATTTGATCTCAAAATTTTCATAGAAAATTGGGCAATTAAATAGGCTCCACTGGTTTCATAGTAATCCTTGATTCCCTTACAGTAAAATATAGCTATCTCTGGTAATTTCATAGTTATTTCAGGCTTTATAAACATGCATTAGGAAGGTCATCACAAACCAACTTTACAAAAAACACACAACATAGCCACAATTTAGAAAAAGTACACAGGGAATATGAAAGCCAAAAATTATGCTTTCTGACCTGGTAAGCGCAAACGGATAGAAAGACAGTTGTAAATGGTTAAACTGTTACTACCGTCTCACAATTTACTATTTTCCTCTGGATAATGATGTGGCCAAAAAACAACTCTGATGGGTCATTATTTGTGTTTAAAATCAACAAAACAACCAAGATGAAGTTCATACTGGCCCTAATCCAGTCATCAATTTTTTGTCCACCCACAGAAATAAAACCATGTGAAAGAATTATATGAAAGGATACTCACGAAACCATTTGATTTAGTGAATCCAAATCATCGATGCCAACTGTTTTCATGAATATCATGAAAGAATACTCACTAAACCATAAACCATTTGATTTAGTGAATCCAAATCATAGCCTATTTGAGAAAGATCATCACGAACATCACACACCTATCTCAAGCTTTTAACAAGTCAGATTTACTTCTCCAATAGATTTAATTAACAGATATTTCTTTGGATAATTCAAATATTTTAGAAGCTTATTACATTGGTTTTCATTATTAGGTCTCACGAGCATACCTGGCTTCTAATTAACTTGGATATTTCCACTTGATGATACCTTTCCACCTGCTACTATTAACTTGTGCAATTTCAAGAAGCTGCAAGAATAGAAAACAAATCATGAGTTTGGATATACAGATTTAAGGCACGAATGTGAAAATTAACAGCTGAACAATAAATAAGCCATAACACCGAGTAAAACAAAGAATCGAATTACCTATGGAAGTAGATGACGTCTTGAGCAGAGTAAATGATGCCTGAAAAATGGAAAAATGGACTCAGTTAGCTCACACTTGATGAATCTGCAATTTAAAACCATAGTTAGCTAATCTTCTATTATTAGTTACTGATATGGGGCCATTACCTTCATTTTGCTTCGAAATTTTGCTTCGAATCGGTGAAGGTTGGGGTTGCTAGTAGATCTAGATGAAGAGGCGGATGGAAGATTAGAGTTGTGAGTGTAGATCTGGATGAAGAGGCGGTGGAAGATTAATTAAACACTGATGCGACAGTGAAGATCGTAACATCAAATCTTCAAAAAAAATTGTTGCATAAAAACTCAGAACCAAAAACGGAAGCAAACACATTAAACCTATAGAACGAAATCTGACTTCATGAACTCGATCGAAATCGTACCTAGGTAGAAATTTCAACAAAGATACAGAGAGTTGTCAATGCATTTAGGGTCCATACCGAAAAAACCAAAAAACACCAAACCTTGAAGCGATGTTCGACGATAGGAAGCGATGGTCGGCGATATGAAGCGATTGCCGACGATAGGAAGCAATGGCCGGCGACGGAGATGAAGAGATCTAGGGTTGTGGAGCTTCAGATGGCCGCCATCGTTTTCTCTAGAGCTTCACGGCTGTGTTCAAATGAGAAAAAAATGTCTTTTATATCTAGGGTTGAAGAAGGTTTTAAGAGTTTTTGTGCATTAGAGACTTGTACCTAATGTATTATAGTTTGTACGTGTCTTAAAATTAAGACATACCCACTTTCTCTCTCCAATATGTATTATATAGTATATAGATATATATATATATATACATACGTACTAAGCTTTTACTTACACAGCAGAGCGAGTATCCCAGGTTGGCACATGAAAAATTTTTGTTTTGGGAATTTGTTGTTCGTTTGTAACCAAGGTTTTCAAGTTGCAGTTTCCAAATCGTTTTTCAAAAAGATTCCAGTTCTCTGCAACTTATGGCTCTGATACCAATCTGTCACACCCCCAAGTAACCACTAACGGAGTTTATACCGTTAAGGGGTGCGAGCAAACCAGGACCACAACCATTAGTTACAAATACTAAACGAATCAGAGTAAAGTCCAATCATTCATAATAAAACAGTTTAAAAGTTCGCAGCGGAAATAAAACATGAGTATCTTAGCACTAACCACGTGCTTCAATTACAAAACATAAATTGTTATTCAGTTCCCAAATTTAAGTTCAGATAAAATAAGTAGCTTCGGTGCCATGCCAACCTCCAGTGGATACTCCTCAGCGATCTGCAAAAGTGAAAACCACACAAGTGTCAACCTAACGGTTGGTGAGTTCACAGTGAGCATGTCATGCAGTGGCCCGGTCTCATAAGCGTATATATCAACATATACATAAGTAATAGTTTTGCAAAACAAAGCCAAGTGCTGGATTATCGAATATGCACTAGTTAAGTAAAAGTTAAAGCGGTCAACCGATATCGCGGGTAGCTAATCCGGTTTCCATGCACTAAGGAAGTTCGTACCAAAGCTGACGTAACAGAGCTCGGCATTTGCCGATGGTTTGTGCCTCCAGTTGTGTTCCTCGTGGGACCCACAACTAAAATAGGCTGATATTGCACTCCGTTCGGCCTCCAACCGGTTGGCTACACATTTGTGTACCGCGGAGCAGGGTTGTCAACCCTCAGTAGATCTACCCAACATCCCCTCGCTTCACAAATTAATGGTACTAAATTGTTGAGGACTTTTAAGTTTCAAGGCATCCTTAGAAATCATGTGATATCATTTGGTTTAGACTTTAACCTACACTAGTCATATTAAAATCGTTTATCTTGGATTTCCTTTGAAATCCTAAAAGAGTTTTAGTGTCAAAATGGTTGTTCCGGATTTCGTTTGAAATCCAAATTGAGTTTAAGTATTAAATAGTTGGTTGCGGATTTCATTTGAAACCCCAAGGATGGACAGTTGCAAGTGCTTCCCATAAAGCACTCCAACTTCCATAACAGATATCCCATTTGGCGATACCTCGAAATGTCAGCGTTATTTTCCGTTTAGTAAATTCGTTGTGACCCAAACGGGCTCACAATTAAAGGGTTTGTGAAACTCACCTTAGGTTGCTCAGCTTACACTTCAATTAATCCAATTATGATTGCTAACGAAGACCTAATAATCACATTAAGGTCTTAGGTGTTAGGTTGTGTCTAAACTTTAACTACGTCACTATGGCCCATAACATAGCACGTTGGAACTACGACTCGACATACCGACACACGATACCGATGGTTGATCATAAACAAGGGTTCACATAACTCAGAAATCAAAGCAGGTTTTATCATATCATAATCATGCAAGTCATGGCATAACATTTAAATAAGTTGCGCAAGTTTGGGTTTTGGTCTGGTCACAGTTTCGCCAGCAGTTTCGCTACAGTTTCGCTATGCAGTTTCGCTGCACAGTTTCGCTGTGTGCACGGGCAGCACTTTCGCTAGGCAGTACCCGATGACACAGTTTCGCTAGCTAGTTTCGCTCGAAACTGTTGACACAGTTTCGCTAGCATAGCTTCGCTCGAAACTGGTTTGAACTTTCGTTCAGGGACAAGGTCTATGGTTGTTTCGCTCGGTAGTTTCGGTCACAGGCGACACTATAGTTTCGCTTAATAGTGTCGCTGGATGAAGATATACATAGTTTCGCTGAATAGTTTCGCCTATTGAATGCACAGTTTCGCTAGTCGCTAAAAAACCCGTAAATTTGACTAAAAATCTTTCTAACAGCTTCCATACTTCATGTAATTCATTATCTAGCATACATAAACATTTACCAACATCACAGAAGCATTTGTAACACCTTAAACATGGTTTTTCATCATCAAATCATCAAGAACACTTTTTACACAAAATGACCTAATCTAGCATAAATCTTCATTATGGATCAGTTTCACACGTAAAGTTGTAGTCTTTATGATAGATCTAGCATTCCTAAGCATTATAACAGAAGATCAAGTGATTCTATGAAGATCTAGGCATGCTTTATAGTAAAACACATAGAAAATGCATAAAACTTGGTTCATGGGACTCACGGTTTGATCAAGCTTGATAGATGATCTTCACTAACAGAGATGATAGCAGCTAATGGTGATTCTCAGCTGGTCCAGATTTCGTGAGAGAGAGAGAGTGAGATGGAGAGTGTGTGTGTGTTGTATGGTGATGTAAGGAGGAAATGAAGAATTAGGGTTTTTAAGTGGGTTTAAATACTAAGGGCTTATCATGGGCTTCCATTGGGATTTGGGCCCCAATGATTAACAATCATTAGCCCATGATTAGTCTAATTACTAGTCCATTATTGATCATGTAAGCATACATTCTAATTACCCGGTTAAACATATAAATACATAATTAAGCAATTTGTCACATAATTTAACAAGTACACAAATAGTCATGCTTTTTAATAATAATCATGTATTTAAATCATATTGCACATAACAACAATAATTAAGTAAACACATAACACGTATGGACGGGTTCGGTGATCAACCAAAGGTCGTGGACGTATTCGGCCTAGTTAAGCATTAGTTACTAAGTTAACACTTATAACGTAACTAACGGAGATTGTCTAACGGAAGTTAACCTTGGAATTCTCGGATGTCACAATTTGGATTCCACACTCATGATTAATCAATGATATCGTGTTTCGACTACATTAGAAAAATGAAGAGGCTTGTGTATTAAATTCGTTTGGTCTTCGATTATCCATGTTTAGTGATTGGGTGTCAGTTACTTATGTGTTTGTTATTATAAAATACGATTTGGACTTGAGGGAAAGGGCTTTGGCCCATATAATAGTAATCAACGATTTGATCATCTAATCGTAAGTGTTTATTAACTTTGTTGATTCATAGTTTTTTATTGCTTCTCATACTTTTAATCATTTGAATTCCGCAATCATGATTGATCAATGATATCGTGTTTCGACTACATTAGAAAAATGTTGAGTCTTGTGTACTAAATTCGGTTGGGCTTCAGTTATCCATGTTTAGTGATTAGGTGTTAGTTAATTATGTGTTTGTTATTGTAAAATACGATTTGGACTAGAGGGAAAGGGCTTTGGCACATGTAATAGTAATCAACGATTTGATCATATAATCGTAAGTGTTTATTAACTTTGTTGATTCATAGTTTTTTATTGCTTCTCATACTTTTAATCATTTGAATTCCGCAATCATGATTGATCAATGATATCGTGTTTCGACTACATTAGAAAAATGTTGAGTCTTGTGTACTAAATTCGGTTGGGCTTCGGTTATCCATGTTTAGTGATTAGGTGTTAGTTAATTATGTGTTTGTTATTGTAAAATACGATTTGGACTAGAGGGAAAGGGCTTTGGCACAAGTAATAGTAATCAACGATTTGATCATCTAATCGTAGGTCTTTATTAACTTTGTTGATTCATCGTTTATTATTGCTTCTCATACTTGATTCAATCAATCCTTTGGATTCCACACTCATGATTGATCATTGATATCGTGTTTCAACTATATTAGAAAAAATGATGAGGCTTGTGTATTAAATTCGGTTGGGCTTCGGTTACCATGTTTAGTGATTGATTGTTAGTTAATTATATTTTTGTTCTTGTCAAATACGGTTTGGACTAGAGGGGCAAAGGGCTTTGGCTTAGGTAAAACAGTATTCACGATTTGATCATCTAATCGTAAGTGTTTATTAACTTTGTTGATTCATCGTTTATTATTGCTTCTCATACTTAATTCAATCAATCACTTGGATTCCACCTTCATGATTGATCAATGGTATCGTGATTCGACTACATTAGAAAAATGAAGAGGCTTGTGTATTAAATTCGTTTGGTCTTCGATTATCCGTGTTTAGTGATTGGGTGTCAGTTAATTATGTGTTTGTTATTGTAAAATACGATTTGGACTAGAGGGAAAGGGCTTTGGCCCATGTAATAGTAATCAACGATTTGATCATCTAATCGTAAGTGTTTATTAACTTTGTTGATTCATCATTTTTTATTGCTTCTCATACTTGATTAAATCAATCATTTGGATTCCGCAATCATGATTGATCAATGATATCGTGTTTCGACTACATTAGAAAAATGTTGAGTCTTGTGTACTAAATTCGGTTGGGCTTCGGTTATCCATGTTTAGTGATTGGGTGTTAGTTAATTATGTGTTTGTTATTGTAAAATACGATTTGGACTAGAGGGAAAGGGCTTTCGCACATGTAATAGTAAACAACGATTTGATCATCTAATCGTAAGTGTTTATTAACTTTGTTGATTAATCGTTTATTATTGCTTCTCATACTTGATTCAAACAATCATTTGGATTCCGCACTCATGATTGATCATTGATATCGTGTTTCGACTATATTAGAAAAATGATGAGGTTTGTGTATTAAATTCGATTGGGCTTCGGTTATCCATGTTTAGTGATTGGGTGTTAGTTAATTATGTGTTTGTTATTGTAAAATACGATTTGGACTAGAGGGGCAAAGGGCTTTGGCACATGTAATGGTAATCAACGATTTGATCATCTAACCGTAAGTGTTTATTGACTTTATTGATTAATCGTTTATTATTACTTCTCATACTTGATTAAATCAAGCATTTGGATTCCGCAATTATGATTGATCAATGATATCGTGTTTCGACTACATTAGAAAAATGCTGAGTCTTGTGTATTAAATTCGCTTGGGCTTCGGTTATCCATGTTTAGTGGTTGGGTGTTAGTTAATTATGTGTTTGTTATTGTAAAATACGATTTGATCTAGAGAGAAGGCCTTTGGCATATGTAATAGTAATCAACGATTTGATCATCTAATCGTAAGTGTTTATTAACTTTGTTGATTAATCGTTTATTATTGATTCTCATACCTGATTCAATCAATCATTTGGATTCCACACTCATGATTGATCATTAATAACATGTTTCGCCTATATTAGAATAATGATGAGGCTTGTGTATTAAATTCGATTGGGCTTTGGTTATCCATGATTAGTAATTGGGTGTTAGTTAATTATGTGGTTGTTATTGTAAAATAGGATTTGGACTAGAGGGGCAAAGGGCTTTGGCACATGTAATAGTAATCAACGATTTGATCATCTAATCGTAAGTGTTTTTTAAATTTGTTGATTCATCGTTTATTATTGCTTCTCATACTTTTTTTTTGAACAGCGATTTCTCAGTCGAACCTGATGCTCAGCCCACCACGATGACTCAGTGTCTCTGAGAGTGTCTCAAGTCTGCGGGTGCGAGCGAGTCAGGACACCACCTCCTTGCCCCAGTTCGGGGGAAACCCGGCCTGCGAGCAGCCACCGGTAAAACCCCCTCCCCAAAGATTCAAACCTGGGTCGCTAAAAGCTTCCCAAGCCCAAAGAGCTTTGAGGGTACCAAAGAAACAAATAATGTCATTGGTGAGGTTTGAACTTGAGTCCCTAGAAACTCAAGCCAAAGCCCCAACCAACTCCACTAGATGCTATTGGTTATTGCTTCTCATACTTGATTCAATCAATCATTTGGATTCCACACTCATGATTGATCAATGATATCGTGTTTCGACTACATTAGAAAAATGAAGAGGCTTGTGTATTAAATTCGTTTGGTCTTCGATTATCCATATTTAGTTATTGGGTGTCAGTTAATTATGTGTTTGTTATTGTAAAATACGATTTGGACGAGAGGGAAAGGGCTTTGGCCCATATAATAGTAATCAACGATTTGATCATCTAATCGTAAGTGTTTATTAACTTTGTTGATTCATAGTTTTTTATTGCTTCTCATACTTGATTAAATCAATCATTTGAATTCCGCAATCATGATTGATCAATGATATCGTGTTTCGACTACATTAGAAAAATGAAGAGGCTTGTGTACTAAATTCGGTTGGGCTTCGGTTATCCATGTTTAGTGATTAGGTGTTAGTTAATTATGTGTTTGTTATTGTAAAATATTATTTGGACTAGAGGGAAAGGGCTTTGGCACATGTAATAGTAATCAACGATTTGACCATCTAATCGTAAGTCTTTATTAACTTTGTTTATTCATCGTTTATTATTGCTTCTCATACTTGATTCAATCAATCCTTTGAATTCCACTCTCATGATTGATCAATGATATCGTGTTTCGACTACATTAATAAAATATTGAGTCTTGTGTACTAAATTCGGTTGGGCTTCGGTTATCCATGTTTAGTGATTGAGTGTTAGTTAATTATGTGTTTGTTATTGTAAAATACGATTTGGACTAGAGGGGCAAAGGGATTTGGCTTAGGTAAAACAGTATTCACGATTTGATCATCTAATCGTAAGTGTTTATTAACTTTGTTGATTCATCGTTTATTATTGCTTCTCATACTTAATTCAATCAATCACTTGGATTCCACCTTCATGATTGATCAATGGTATCGTGTTTCGACTACATTAGAAAAATGAAGAGGCTTGTGTATTAAATTCGTTTGGTCTTCGATTGTGACACCCGAGAATTCCAAGGTTAACTTCCGTTAGACAAACTCCGTTAGTTACGTTATAAGTGTTAACTTAGTAACTAATGCTTAACTAGGCCGAATACGTCCACGACCTTTGGTTGATCACCGAACCCGTCCATATGTGCTATGTGTTCATTTATTGTTGTCATTATGTGCAATGTGATTTAAACGCATGATTTAATATTATGAATAGCATGACAAATTGTAAATCCTTGATTTTGTGAAAATTGTCTAAGTTGTGCAGCTAGCGAAACTAACGGGCGAAACTATAGTGTCGCCCGGTAGTCAGCTGAGCTATTCGATAACACGTGATCAGAGCTAGTTTCGCCTGACCAGCGAAACTGCCAGCGAAACTAGCCTCTGATATAAATAATCTTAATAAACCCTAGTTCTCCTATTTGCCTCATTTACACAAAAACACACACATTCTTCTCTGGAAATCTGGTCAGCCGAAAACCATCAAGAGAAACCAAGATCTCAGCCTCAAGACAACATCCATTCGATTCCTTGATCGAATCGTGATTCCCAAAACCTTCCTTTATGCCATTTCTATGTGTTTTCTATGTGTTTTTTTTCATAAAGCATGCGTAAACCTTCATGATATTACTTGATCTGCTAGTATGTGGCTTAGGGAGGCTAGATCTATCATAAAGTTTGCAACTTTACGTTTGAAATCCAACCATGATAGAGATTTAGGCTATTTAGGTCATTTTAGGGTTTTAAATGTATTTTGGTGATTTGATGATGAAAATGCATGAATAAGGTGTTAAAACTTGTTGTTTGATGTTGGTAAATGCCTATGTATGCTAAACAATGAATTGCATGAAGTATGGAAGCTGTTAGGTTGATTTTTAGGCTGATCCGTAAGTTTTTCGCGACCAGCGAAACTGTGATGTTCTTTGGGCGAAACTATACAGCGAAACTGTATAGATCTCCCTCCAGCGAAACTGTGCTGGCGAAACTGTAGTGTCGCCCGCGAAACTGACCAGACCAGCTCGAACGAAACTACCGAGCGAACCAACCTGAACGAAAGTTCAAACCAGTTTCATGCGAAACTAGGCTAGCGAAACTGCGTCAGCAGTTTCGGGCGAAACTAGCCTGGCGAAACTGTGTCACCAGGTATTGCCCAGCGAAAGTGCTGCCCGTGCACCTAGCGAAACTGTCTAGCGACACTATGCTAGCGAAACTGTGATCTGACCAAACTTAAACTTGTGCAACTTGTGTGAATGCTATGCTATGATTTACATGATTATGCTATGATGAAACATATCTGAATTCTGGATTATGTGAACCCGTGTTTATGATCAACCATCGGTGTCGTGTGTCGGTATGTCGAGTCATAGTTCCAACGTGCTATGTTATGGGCCATAGTGACGTTAAGATTAAAGATTAGACACGAGACTAATACTTAAGACCTAAACGTGTTCATAGGTCTTCATTAAACAACCAATACTTGGACTAATAGCAAGTGTAGCAGTGCAACCCAAGGTGAGTGTCACTGACCCGTTTACTGTGAGCCCGTTTGGGCCACGCCAAATAACTTAACGAAAAACAGTGCTGACAAACTCATGAGTGCTAGGCACCTACCGATGAACTGGAAAACTTAGGAGTGCTCGGCACCCACTTGATGAATTGAAGTGTTTTATGGGAAACACTTGAGGACCTAAACAAACTATTTTTGAAACAAAAACTGAAAATGTTTTCGGAATTCATGAGAATCCGAAGTAAACCGTTTTAATATGGCTAGTGTAGGTTAAAGTCTGAACCACATGATATCACATGTTTTCTAAGGATGCTTTATAACTGAAAAAGTCCTCAACTAAATTGTACCATTAATTGTAAAGCGAGGGGATGTTGGGTAGATCTACTGGAGTTTGACAAACTCCGCCCCGTGGCACGGGGAGTGCACGGAGGAACAATATCAGCCTACTTGACCGTGATCCCGAGAGGACACGGGGGAGGCAAAACCGCGATGACGTAGGTCCGCAACACACATGATGGCTCGGCCACATCAAAATAAGTCAGCTTTGGTACAAACTTCCTTAGTGCATGGAACAACGGATTAGCTACCCGCGATATCGGTTGAGCACTTTAATTTTACAAAACTAGTCCATACCCGATGACGTAGGTCACGGACATTTCCTTTATAAACTAAGACATAACACTTAGCATTGCTTTTCACAAACGAATACTATGTAAGTATACCTTGATACAAATTATGATTATGAGACCGGGCCAATGCATGACAAGCCCACTGTGAACTCACCAACCGTTAGGTTGACACTTGCGTGGTTTAACACTTTTGCAGATCGCTGAAGAGTATTCCGGAGCAGGTTGACATGGCACAAGAAGACATGTTTCATTTTTATTTAAACTAAACTTGGGAATTTAAAACAATGTTATATGTAAAGCACGCGGTTAGTGCTAAAGATAATGCTTATTCCGCTGCGTACGTGTTTGAGACTGTTACTTTATTATTAATGTTTGGACTTTACTCTGATTCGTTTAGTATTTGTAACTAATGGTTGTGGATCCTGGTCTGGTCGCACCCCTTAACGGTATAAACTCCGTTAGTGGTTAATTTGGGGGTGTGACAGATTGGTATCAGAGCCATAAGTTGCAGAGAACTGGAATCATTTTTGAAAAACGATTTGGAAACTGCAACTTGAAACCTTAGTTACAAACGAATAAACAAATTCCCAAAACAAAATTTTTACGTGCCAACCTGGGATACTCGCTCTGCTGTGTAGGTAAAAGCTTAGTACGTATGTATATATATATATATATATATAAAAATATATATATAGACCGTGTCTAGGAAGTCTAACGGAAAACCTTAGGAAAATTTTCACACACGAATACGAAATGCGAACGCGAATACGCACACTACTCTGGGGGAAAGCGACAACGAAACGATGCTACACGCTACGTCCTGATTTCTACTACGATGACTACGCCGACGGTGACTTTTATGGGAAAGCCGACTTTCGACGATAGCTACTTACGACTTCACGACGTTCTCCGACGACGCCTCGATTTTTGCACAAAAATTTTTCCGGACTAATAGTGGGATAACGGGAATTTGGTATATACATATTATGGGATGTGTATAAAATATAACTGAGACTGAATACTAGCTACTTTAACTGTCCAGCAAAATGTCTGGAAGAGGACACGGAAGAAACAACATCAACCTGACACCCGCAGAACTGCAAGCGATGATTAATGAACATGTGCAAGCCGCGGTGGCAGCTGTCCATGCTGCATATCGCCGCGCAGGGTAATTATTACGCCGGTTAAGGCCCATTGTGACTATATATTGACTTGTTTAATTTTAAAACCCGAACTATATATGCAACAGGAAACCTCCATCACTGCACGTTTAAGTCCTTCATGGACTGTAAGCCGATGACGTTCTCCGGCGAGGAAGGAGCGGTAGGACTCCTCCGGTGGATCGAAAAATCTGAGAAGGTCTTCTCTATGTGTAACTGCCCCGCTGAAAGCAAGGTGAAGTATGCTACTGGTACCTTCGAGGGATCTGCCCTCTCCTGGTGGAACGCTGAGATTCAGATGATTGGGATCGACGCGGCTAACAACATGGAATGGGGAGCATTCAAGGAACTGATTATGGAGGAATACTGCCCTCGTGACCAAGTGAAGAAGCTTGAGGGTGAATTCTTGAATCTGAAGATGTCTGGGTCTGAAATTGAACAGTACACTGCGCGTTACCATGAGTACGCGGTTTTGTGCCCACAATGGTGGATGCTGAGTTCAAACGCATCGAGCGTTATCTGGAAGGCCTTGCGCCTCAAATCAAGGGATTCGTGACTGCCAGCAACCCCACAACTGTGCAGCAAGCCATTCGTTTGGCTCACAAACTTACTGATCAGGAGGTTGAGAAAGGTACACTTCCTGCAAGAGTCACTGAGAAGACTGCCTTGAGTGGCAAGAGAAAGGCTGATGATGAAGCTCCTGAAAACTCCATGAACAACCAAAGTGCGGGTAACAGCACTGGGAGGTCTTTCAACTCCCAGGGTCAAAGCAAGAGGTCTGGGAACAATAGTGGTAACAACCGCCAGGGCGGTAATGGTCAAAGTAACTATAAAGGTAACCTGCCCATGTGTAACAAGTGTGGGAGGCATCATGCTGGTATTTGTAGGAAGAACTTGAATTGTGAAAGGTGTGGCAAGGGAAGCCATGAAGCAAAAGACTGTTGGGCAATTTTACCCGAGCAACAAAACCGCCCCAGGAGGAACAACAACAACAATCATGGGAACAACAACTATGGGAACAACCGTAACGGGCAAGGAAACAATCAGAACAACAACAATGGTGGAGCCCGCGGCTGTTTTGAATGTGGTGCCCAAGGCCACATTAAGAGAGACTGCCCACAGCTGAGAAGGCAAGGAAATGGTAACCAAGGAAACAACGGTGGGAATGGTAATGGTGGAGGCAATGGTAACGGGAATAACAACGGGAATGGTGGAAATGGCAGAGGTCGAGATTTTGTTATGGGTCAAGGTGAAGCTCGCAATGATGCCAACGTGATTAACGGTAAATTCATCCTTAATGGTTTCTTTGCTACTGTATTGTTTGATTCTGGTGCTGAAAGAAGCTTTATTTCCACTAAGTTTGCTAAGTTAATTAATGCTAAACCGATTGCCCTAGATGCTAAATATGTGGTAGAGCTAGCAAATGGTAAACTTCATGATACGACCCAGATAGTTAAGGACTGTAAGTTAGAACTAGCTGGCCATACATTAGGAATCGACCTTATGCCTTTCCCGATTGGTAGTTTTGATGTTATAGTAGGAATGGATTGGTTATCTGAGAATCGAGCTGAAATCTTATGTAAAGAAAAAGTGGTTCTTATCCCACTCGAAGGAGGAGAAGTGTTAACGGTTCAAGGTGAAAAAGGTGGAGCAGTTACCGGTATTATTTCGTTTCTCAAAGCTCAAAAGTGCCTTCGTAAAGGTCACTTCGCGATTCTTGCAAACGTCACCGATTCGACACTTCCCGAGCGCAGAATCGACGACTACCCGATAGTCCGCGACTTCCAAGATGTATTTCCTGAAGATCTGCCTGGTTTGCCTCCATTTCGACAAGTAGAGTTTGGGATCGACTTAGTTCCTGGAGCGTCTCCGATTGCACGCGCACCTTACCGTTTGGCAGTAAGTGAACTCAACGAACTCTCCGCACAACTTCAAGAGCTACTCGGCAAGGGGTTTATTCGTCCAAGTTCGTCTCCATGGGGAGCACCAGTATTATTTGTTAAGAAGAAGGATGGAACGTTCCGAATGTGTATTGATTACCGAGAGCTTAACAAGGTTACTATCAAGAATCGGTATCCACTTCCTCGAATCGACGATCTCTTCGACCAGCTGCAAGGTTCGAGTTACTTCTCAAAGATTGATCTACGGTCTGGATATCACCAACTTCGTGTTCGAGATGAGGATGTCCCCAAGACTGCTTTCAGAACTCGGTATGGTCACTACGAGTTTCTAGTTATGCCGTTTGGGCTAACTAATGCGCCTGCTGTGTTTATGGATCTGATGAATCGAGTGTGCAAGCCGTACCTCGATAAGTTTGTGATAGTTTTCATCGATGATATTTTGATCTACTCCAAGACAAAGGAGGAACACGAGGAACATCTACGTCTTATCTTGGAATTACTCCGCAAGGAACAGCTTTATGCTAAGTTTTCGAAGTGCGATTTTTGGATTCGCGAAGTCCAGTTTCTTGGACACATTGTCGATCAGAATGGAATCCATGTCGACCCAGCTAAAGTGGAAGCTATCAAGAATTGGCCTACTCCAAGGGCGCCGACCGAAATCCGACAATTTTTGGGACTTGCCGGATATTACCGAAGATTTATTAAGGGCTTCTCGCAATTAGCTCAACCCTTAACAGCTTTAACGCACAAAGGAGTGCAATATAGATGGGGTGAAAAAGAAGAACGCGCGTTTCAAACTCTTAAAAACATGCTATGCTCAGCTCCAATTCTCGCGTTACCCGATGGGGTTGACAACTTTGTAGTTTACTGTGATGCATCTATTCAAGGACTCGGTTGTGTGTTGATGCAACGAGACAAAGTGATTGCCTATGGGTCCAGGCAACTGAAGGACACTGAAAAGAATTATACAACGCATGATTTGGAATTGGGAGCCGTTGTTCATGCACTCAAGATTTGGAGACATTACCTCTACGGAACAAAGTGCACAATATTTACCGACCACAAAAGCTTACAGCACATCTTTAATCAGAAGGATCTCAACATGCGACAACGACGGTGGGTCGAGCTACTGAATGATTATGACTTAGCAATTAAGTATCACCCGGGAAAAGCCAATGTTGTGGCTGATGCATTAAGTCGGAAAGAGTATGAAAAGCCTCGACGGGTACGAGCGCTACAACTTACCATCCACACGGGATTACCGAATCGGATCCGCGATGCCCAACAAGAAGCTTTAAAGGAAGAAAACTTCGCAGCTGAAGCACTGCGTGGTGTAGATGGTCACTCTGAGGTTAAGTCTGATGGGCTCAGGTATTATAATGACAGAGTTTGGATTCCTCTACTTGGAAATCTTCGTGAGCTCGTGATGGACGAGGCTCACAAGTCAAGGTATTCGGTGCACCCTGGATCGGATAAAATGTGCCAAGATTTGAAGGGTTTGTATTGGTGGCCGAATATGAAAGCCGACATCGCGCGATATGTGGCTAAATGTTTAACGTGCTCGAGAGTTAAGATCGAGTACCAAAAGCCTTCTGGACGATTGCAGCAACCAAAGATCCCAGAATGGAAATGGGAGGATATCTCCGTGGACTTCGTAACGGGATTACCTCATCGATCGAATCGACCAGATGCGATTTGGGTTATCATTGATCGATTAACCAAATCTGCACATTTTATCCCGATGAAGGAAAACGACAATATGGATAAGTTGACAAAGCTGTACATCGACCGAATTGTGGCACGTCATGGAGTGCCTAAGACCATTATCTCTGATCGAGATCCTCGATTTACTTCCCGCTTATGGCAATCTATGCAAGAAGCACTGGGAACCAGACTGGACATGAGTACAGCCTATCACCCGCAGACCGACGGTCAGACGGAAAGAACTATTCAGACTTTAGAAGACTTGCTCCGAGCTTGCGTTCTCGACTTCGGTAAAGACTGGGAGGCTCATCTTCCGTTGGTGGAGTTCTCCTACAACAACAGTTATCATTCAAGTATCGGTGCTGCACCTTTTGAAGCTCTTTATGGCAGGAAATGCAGATCGCCCGTATGTTGGGCTGAAACGGGTGAGAAAGGACTCACTGGACCGGAAATTATTCATGATACAACTGAACGAATTATACAAATCAGAAAGCGGATAGCCGCAGCATGTGACAGACAAAAGAGCTATACCGACAAACGCCGTAAACCTTTGAAGTTCGAGGTAGGCGACAAAGTGTTATTAAAGGTATCTCCCTGGAAAGGTGTGATACGCTTCGGAAAGCGTGGAAAGTTGAATCCTCGCTACATCGGTCCTTTTGAAATCATCGGGGAAGTAGGCCCGGTGGCCTACCGTTTACAACTCCCTGCCGAACTCGATGGAGTTCACAACGTGTTTCACGTTTCTAATTTAAAGAAATGTCTGGCTGAAGACACCGAAATAATTCCTCTGGAGGAATTGGAAATTGATGAACATCTGAGATTTATCGAGCAACCGGTAGAAATCATGGGACGCGAGGAGAAAGCCCTCAAACGTAGCAAGATTCCGATCGTCAAGGTGCGATGGATCTCAAAGCGTGGACCTGAATATACTTGGGAACGAGAGGATCAAATGAAGAAAAAGTATCCTCACTTGTTCGAGCAAACGTCCGCGAATACTCAAGGTATGATTTAATTTTGGGGACCAAAATTCCTGTAGCAGGAGGAGGATGTGACGACCCTAAAACTTTTGCTTTCTTTCCCCAGCAACGACAGCCGAGGCTGCGAACGCTACGACGCAAGAATAATTTTCGGGACGAAAATTCCAATTTCAAGGGGATGATGTGACACCCGAGAATTCCAAGGTTAATTTCCGTTAGACAATCTCCGTTAGTTACGTCATAAGTGTTAACTTAAGTAACTAATGCATAACTAGGCCGAATACGTCCACGACCTTTGGTTGATCACCGAACCCGCCCATATGTGCTATGTGTTCATTTATTGTTGTCATTATGTGCAATGTGATTTAAACGCATGATTTAATATTATGAATAGCATGACAAATTGTAAATCCTTGATTTTGTGAAAATTGTCTAAGTTGTGCAGCCAGCGAAACTAACGGGCAAAACTATTGAAAATGCGTGAGCATATGGATCGTCTACTCGATCTAGCTAATCGGACATCGAAACGTAATTAACCGATTGTTTTATTGATCAAATAAGAACAATTACAATCAGTAAACACTCAGAAACAAACTCAGAGAAACACACTCAGAAACACACACTTAGCAGATCTCGCACGCTCAGAACTACTAAACACAAAGACCAAACAACTATATATATACGACTGGCCGAACTCCCTCCGAACCCCAGGTTCGGCCGGTCCGAACTTCAGATTCGGACCAGGTTCGGCCAACCCTAAATTAGCTTGAACTTGGTCTTCATTCGATACTTCACACGACGCACATTTCAGGTATCAACAAACTCCCCCTCGTCGTGTGCAGTATCCTCCTCTAATTTCTTCAACATCATCAAAACTGTATCTTCAATCAAGCTCCCCCTCAAGTTAAGATCTCGTTCGTTCAATGAGATGAATCTTCGAACAAACTCCTCCTCAACTCGATCGTAGCTCAATCTTGAATACTTGATGACATTCTGTCTATCTCTGATCTTTATCAACAAGCTTCAGAAGACTTGAAGTTGATGATATTTTGCACTACAGCAACCTGCATCAAACTTAAATAATCTTGGCGCAAAACGTCTCTTTGAGACTCCAAGATATGATTTTTGAAAAAGCATTTTATATCACGTGTTGATCAGATCGAAAATAAAGCAGAAACAAAATCTTTTTGGCTTTTTGAAAAGTTTATATCAAAACCAACCTAAAATCTTTTTGATTTTTCAAAATTATGCTAAAACACACCAAAAATCTTTTTGTACTTTTCTTGTTATGAATTAAAATTGCAATACAGAATCAAACACTATTTTTGGTATGAGAAAGATCACTATATGGGATCATATTAGTCATAACGCACTGAACTACACTTCAATTTCAATTAATTGAAGCACACAAGTCATGCCGATTGCCAGTATAATTTGTCCATCTTAAGCTCAAACAGAATCATATTCATAACATCTGGATTTTTTTAAGGTATTGATTAGATTTGCTTAGACCAGTGTATCCCACACTATCAGACATATTCTGACATTTTCTGTTTTTCTTTCCTTTCCTTTTGTGTGACAGCATTTGTGAAATTTCACAACACATAGCATTTTTCATGATACAATCAACTGTGTTCCATGCAAAAAGAAATAAGAACGTTAAATCGTCTACCTTAAGGTCGATCTTTCGATACGCAGATAAGGCCTCGGATTTAACAAAATAAGAAAAATAAAACAAGTTGAAGTTGTATAACTCAACAACAATCAGGTCGGTACTCCCGTACACGCAGAGAAAGTCCGATGAGTTATACGAAACACCAAAGAAAATAAAGCAGAACGTCAAACGAACAACAATCAGGTCGGTCTTTCGACACGCAGAGAAAGTCCGATCGTTTGACAAAATAAAGAAAATCAAACAAGTTTAAATCTTTGCAAAATGAACGCATGTGCACACAGTGACTTCTCATTACTCTTTTCACACTTATTTTTCTTTTTGTGTCATGAAATACGCATCAAGATGTTATCCACATGGTCAAGCATTAGTATTTAGTGTATATCACATCTGAATACTTTCTGATTTGTCAAGCCTACCAAGCACATCAAACAATGATCTTATGGCTCTTTCATCTACTCTATTCATGAGTCAGATACGTATGCCAATGTACCATCATCTCCCAATGATCAATTTCTCACAATTTTATATTATGCATGTATTCACCTTCCTTCCATAACATGCTCAATTACTCCCCCTTACTTACAATTCTCCCCCTTAAAATGAAAACTCTATTTTTGGATTTTCATTTTACACAAAAACAAGACTCTATTTTGGCTTTTTTTTGGAGAAAAACTTGTAAACAAACAAAAATGATCAAGCAACACGGATATGTAGCAAATTTTAGAATTCAGAAAATTTGCATATGAGAAAAATTTGCCATTAAATTTAAATTAAGCAGAATACTCCTCCATCAACAATTTCTCAATCGTCGATAGGTCTTCTAGAAGTACCTGCACACTGGACAACCCGATTAGTTCACAAATGACCCGAAGCGAATCGCTTCTGGTCGTCCAGTGTCCTGATTTTGCTTTGAGACCACCTTAGGTTTCCATTGTTGTTGTTTTGGTAATGCAGTTTTCAATGAAACAGTCACAGGTGACTGTGATGAGGAACCTACATTTTGATCCTTTGAAAATGTTGGAACAAAACGTTTTTGTTTTTGAAAGAATGTAGGCTCAACGTCATCAAAAACTCTACCTTGTTTATCAAAGAACCTAGGTTGGGCAGGTTTACCAAAAACAGATTTCTTATGAAATCGTTGTGATGAATCAGCAGGTGAGGGACAATCTTTTGCCATGTGCCCTCGTTGACGACAAACATAACATAAACGTGTGGATTTGTCCCACGTTTGATGTACCTGTGACGAACACACATGAATATCTCTAACATGATCAGAATGATAATCATATACCTGATGCCTGTGATCATGTACCCATTTAGAAGTAGGACTCAAAGATTGAGGACTGGCAGATGAAATATCAGCTTTCATAAAAACTTCTGAAATCTTCCGAGCATCAACACAATGAAGAGGAAATTCTTTGTCAGAAAACAATTGATCAGAACCCTTGAGTTTATAAAACCGCTCGGGTTGAACCTTGCCTGCTTTAAAGACATTCTTCTTAACTTGCTTCATTTTAAGTTTCTTCAAACTCTGTGCTTCAGATGCTGGAACCTTCTTTTCATGAAATCCCAGACCAACTTGTTTACCAGATATCTTCTCCTCAGAATTTGAACTCTGATGTCCATTCTTAGCCAATCTTGTGAATTCAGCTTTCATATCAGTGATTTTCTTCTGATCATAAAAAATAGTCTCATCAATTTCAGGTTGAGACTGAATCTTGTCACTGGATGTAGCCGACTTCTCATTATCAGCAGAAAATGAACCAGAAACAAATCTTGGTGCTGAAGGAATCTCAGATTTCAAAACCTTTTTCTTGTTCTTCTTATTTTTCTTCTTCTTGACAGCTTTTGTGTCTTCAGAAGTAGAAAATGAAATTTTTGAATAGTCAACATCCTCAATATGTTCCTTTACTTCTTTGAAAGCTTCCTTGATATGGGCAGGAGGTGATGCAGTTTTATCAAACATTCTTTCAAAATTTGCATCATTTGCTAAGAAGCTTGTGAAAACTTGAGAATTTGAAACATTGTTAAGAAGTCTTTTAGCATCAAGAACTTGAATTTTGAGATCAGAAATTTGCTGTTGAGCTTCTGCAAACTCCTTTTCTTTAGCAATCAAACGCTTGGCAACTTTGTGAGTTTCAAACTTTTGCAAACGAAGATTGTTAAGACCTTCATGTAACTCCTTCTTCAGTTTATCCTCATTTCTCTTTTGAATTTCCAGATTTGCAGTTTGAACCTTGTTAACTCTAGCCAACTCCCGCTTATCATCTAATAACTTTTCCATATCAACTTGATATGCTTTGATTTTAGCATCAGATGTTTCAATATTCTTAGTAAGCAAATCAAGTTTAATTTTGGATTTATCAAACAAATTTTGAAAATCACTTGCTGCATCTTCTGCCTCTTCCTTCCATTTCTTCACTTCTTGCATCAATTCATCCCTTTCATCACAAATCTCAGCTTTTGAAGTTTCAACATTTTTCTTATCTTGCTTCAAAACATCGATAACTTTATTCAACATTTTGATTTCAGTAACCAACTCTGTTTCATGTTCTTTAGAAATTTTCAAAGCAGAATTAATCACATCAAATGCTTCAGACAATTGTTGAACCTTTTTTATCAACAAAGCATTTTCCTTCATCAGACTTTCCAAGTTTTCAGCAGATTCATATGAACTTGGAATTGAACTAGTATCAGAACTAGTGTCCGAATAATAATCTTCTTGTAAATCATGAGTAACTATTAAGGCTGATGAATCATATCCAAAATGTTTACCCCAATCAATAGCACCATCTTTTTGAACTGTCAAAGCTGTTGTCTTGCCTGTGTTACTTGTAGATGGTTGAGTAAAACCAGGTTTGGATGTTTGTGGAATAGCAGATTTCTGTTGACATTCTTTGGCAAAATGTCCAAGTTGTTGACAGTTATAACACTTTAACTTTGACTTGTCGAAACCCAACTTGTCACCAGAAATTCGTCTTCCATGTTTCTTGAAAAACCTCTTTGACCGTTGACATAACATAGCATATTGCCACGAAACATCCAATTCAGTCAATTGATCATCATCAAGTTCATCAAGATCTTCACTGGTTAACTTTGCATCAGCAACATTTTTGAGAATCAAACCAAACGACGATGCAAAACATAATTTTCCCATTTGTCTGGTAATGCTTCCATAATCTTTTCCTTTAACTCTTCATCAGTTTTCTCAATTCCCACAATCTTCAATTCACTAATCAGATGAGATAACCTTGAGACAAGAGCTGTTATATTTTCATTCTCATAATGCTGGAAATTATCAAATTCCTTACTCAAAACCTTCTTTCGACTTTTCTTATACTGCTCATTTCCTTCACACCTTGCTGATAAAGCATCCCATAACTGCTTTGATTTCTTACACGTGCTGAATTGATGTAACAGTTCAGTAGGTAAAGCCATGGTAAGATAACCATAAGCTTTTTGTTCAAGTTCATAACTCTTTCTTTCAGCAGCATCAAAATCTTCAATTTCCTTAGACTCTCCATCTTCTTTTGGTTTTTCATACAATTTTCTAATTGGAATCCATAAGTCAATATTATTTGTGCTGATATACGCTGAAAATCGTTTCTTCCAATTCTGATAATCTTCTAGTTTCAACAATTTGGGAACTTTCTGACTTGTTCCGATTTCATTGTCATAATTCATCATGGTCTGCATAGCACTTTGCATTGAGGCAAAAGCTTGAAATTCCGACATTGTTGAAAAATTGAAAAATAATTCTGATCTGACCGAACTCGTCCGAACCTACTGTACCCTCCGAACTTCCTCCGAACTAGTCCGAACTTCTCCGAACACCTCTGATCTCTCACCGAACCTCAAACAAACTCCGAACTTCAATAAAACTCCGAACCTAGACCGATCTACCACCGAACTCTCGCCGAACTCCTCCGAGATACCTCCGAACCTCAAGTTCGGAGCGGTTACTCCGAGCTTGCCCAGTAACCTCCGAACCTCGAAGTCATTTTTCGAAAACTCGTGAAAACGGACTGATTTTGACGAAACTCGATATGGTGGATCAGAAAATTCGATAGAAAACGGTTTAGGAACAATTTTAGCACAAAACACACGTCAGAAATGATCGAAAACACGTAACGAAACTCGAGAAAACTTCAAAAACGTTCAATAATCCAAGAATAGCAATCACAGATCAGTAGAGTGAACCAGAAAGCTCTGATACCACTTGAAAATGCGTGAGCATATGGATCGTCTACTCGATCTAGCTAATCGGACATCGAAACGTAATTAACCGATTGTTTTATTGATCAAATAAGAACAATTACAATCAGTAAACACTCAGAAACAAACTCAGAGAAACACACTCAGAAACACACACTTAGCAGATCTCGCACGCTCAGAACTACTAAACACAAAGACCAAACAACTATATATATACGACTGGCCGAACTCCCTCCGAACCCCAGGTTCGGCCGGTCCGAACTTTAGATTCGGACCAGGTTCGGCCAACCCTAAATTAGCTTGAACTTGGTCTTCATTCGATACTTCACACGACGCACATTTCAGGTATCAACAACTATAGTGTCGCCCGGAAGTCAGCTGAGCTATTCGATAACACGTGATCAGAGCTAGTTTCGCCTGACCAGCGAAACTAGCCTCTGATATAAATAATCTTAATAAGCCCTAGTTCTCCTATTTGCCTCATTTACACAAAAACACACACATTCTTCTCTGGAAATCTGGTCAGCCGAAAACCATCAAGAGAAACCAAGATCTCAGCCTCAAGACAACATCCATTCGATTCCTTGATCGAATCGTTAGTCCTAAAACCTTCCTTTATGCCATTTCTATGTGTTTTCTATGTGTTTCTTCATAAAGCATGCTTAAACCTTCATGATATTACTTGATCTGCTAGTATGTGGCTTAGGGAGGCTTGATCTATCATAAAGTTTGCAACTTTACGTTTGAAATCCAACCATGATAGAGATTTAGGCTATTTAGGTCATTTTAGGGTTTTAAATGTATTTTGGTGATTTGATGATGAAAATGCATGAATAAGGTGTTAAAACTTGTTGTTTGATGTTAGTAAATGCCTATGTATGCTAAACAATGAATTGCATGAAGTATGGAAGCTGTTAGGTTGATTTTTAGGCTGATCTGTACGTTTTTCGTGACCAGCAAAACTGTGATGTTCTTTGGGCGAAACTATACAGCGAAACTGTATAGATCTCCCTCCAGCGAAACTGTGCTGGCGAAACTGTAGTGTCGCCCGCGAAACTGACCAGACCAGCTCAAACGAAACTACCGAGCGAACCAACCTGAACGAAAGTTCAAACCAGTTTCATGCGAACTAGGCTAGCGAAACTGTGTCACCGGGTATTGCCTAGCGAAAGTGCTGCCCGTGCACCTAGCGAAACTGTCTAGCGACACTATGCTAGCGAAACTGTGATCTGACCAAACTTAAACTTGTGCAACTTGTGTGAATGCTATGCTATGATTTACATGATTATGCTATGATGAAACATATCTGAATTCTGGATTATGTGAACCCGTGTTTATGATCAACCATCGGTGTCGTGTGTCGGTATGTCGAGTCATAGTTCCAACGTGCTATGTTATGGGCCATAGTGACGTTAAGTTAAAGATTAGACACGAGACTAATACTTAAGACCTAAACGTGTTCATAGGTCTTCATTAAACAACCAATACTTGGACTAATAGAAAGTGTAGCAGTGCAACCCAAGGTGAGTGTCACTGACCCGTTTACTGTGAGCCCGTTTGGGCCACGCCAAATAACTTAACGAAAAACAATGCTGACAAACTCATGAGTGCTAGGCACCTACCGATGAACTGGAAAACTTAGGAGTGCTCGGCACCCACTTGATGAATTGAAGTGTTTTATGGGAAACACTTGAGGACCTAAACAAACTATTTTTGAAACAAAAACTGAAAATGTTTTCGGAATTCATGAGAACCCGAAGTAAACCGTTTTAATATGGCTAGTGTAGGTTAAAGTCTGAACCACATGATATCACATGTTTTCTAAGGATGCTTTATAACTGAAAAAGCCCTCAACTAAATTGTACCATTAATTGTAAAGCGAGGGGATGTTGGGTAGATCTACTGGAGTTTGACAAACTCCGCCCCGTGGCACGGGGAGTGCACGGAGGAACAATATCAGCCTACTTGACCGTGATCCCGAGAGGACACGGGGGAGACAAAACCGCGATGACGTAGGTCCGCAACACACATGATGGCTCGGCCACATCAAAATGAGTCAGCTTTGGTACAAACTTCCTTAGTGCATGGAACAACGGATTAGCTACCCGCGATATCGGTTGAGCACTTTAATTTTACAAAACTAGTCCATACCCGATGACGTAGGTCACGGACATTTCCTTTATAAACTAAGACATAACACTTAGCATTGCTTTTCACAAACGAATACTATGTAAGTATACCTTGATACAAATTATGATTATGAGACCGGGCCAATACATGACAAGCCCACTGTGAACTCACCAACCGTTAGGTTGACACTTGCGTGGTTTAAACTTTTGCAGATCGCTGAAGAGTATTCCGGAGTAGGTTGACATGGCACAAGAAGATGTTTATTTTTATTTAAACTAAACTTGGGAATTTAAAACAATGTTTATGTAAAGCACGCGGTTAGTGCTAAAGATAATGTTTTCCGCTGCGTACTGTTGACTGTTATTTATTATTAATGTTTGGACTTTACTCTGATTCGTTTAGTATTTGTAACTAATGGTTGTGGTCCTGGTCTGGTCGCACCCCTTAACGGTATAAACTCCGTTAGTGGTTAATTTGGGGGTGTGACACTTCTCATTTTCTTTTTCACACATCTTTTCAATATCTTGAGATACGCATCAAGATGTTGTCCACTTGATCAAGCATTAGTATTTAATGTATATGACATCTGAATACTTTCTAATTTAATGCCGAGCCTACCAAGCACATCGAGCAATGATATTATGACTTTTTCATCTAGTTTATCCATGAGCCAGATAAGTAAGCCAATGTACCATCATTTCCTAATTATGTCAGGTTCAATTTCTCATTTTTCAATGTTTTTGTATTTTTCTGTTTTTCAATATTTTTGTATTTTTCAATTTTCTCCCCCTTAAAATGAAAACTCTATTTTTGGGTTTTTCATTTTAACAAAACAGAAATGAAAAACCGTTTACGGAACGTTTCTATGGATGAGACGGAAGTTTTGTCATTGAATCGTGTTGAATGGTTACATAACGAAGGAGTATACAACGATTAAGCTCTGGGGGAGGTCGGACAGAACCTCCCCTCTCAACACATAGAAACAAGACAGAAACTTACAAAGAAATACAAAGACGAATCTATTTATACTTCTTCATAAGGTCCGAACTCGGCACCTCCGAACTCTGTCCGAACTCCCTCCGAACCTGGAGTTCGGCCATCAAGGTTCGGCCAACTCCGAACCTAGAGTTCGGCTGAGGTTCGGACCTCAGTTCATGTCTTTGACAAATCAGTCTGTTTGACAATTCGAACAGTAACGGCCACACAAGGTTCATGCACTAACAAATTCCCCCTTGGACGTTACTGTCGAATCCAGACATTGATCTTCTAGCAATCTTCAGTCAGCTTGCTGCAAACATCTCTATCTTTAGCAAACTCCCCTTGACCGAATCATCAGGTATGCAGGAAACAATTCGAATCTTGTACAATATCCACAACCAATAAAATTCCCCCTAGCTTCAAACACCACCATCCAATTGGAACCGGCATGTATGATAATGGTTTACTTCATAAGTTGTATCCGGAAATTATAAAGACACACGAACATCACTGCATCTTGATAATAATCTTCAATCTTCACCGAATTGTAACACATTCTGATATTTATGAAAACAGACACGATCAGCATCTTCAATCACGGAAATTCCCCCTCAGCATGCAATCCATCCCAATATATTACTCCGGTAAACGTATATCTCGTTGCAGACTGGAATCTGACCAAGTCTTTCGACAACTCAAAAAAGTATCGGGCATAAGATAGAGAGTTCCAAACCATAACTGAAAACTTTGACATATCGGTTCGCACGAACATTAGAAAACACCACCTTTCCATGAAGATCAAAAACCACCATCATCCCTGAACTGATTGCTTTTGAATATTCACTTTTTCAATTAAGGGTCCTATTTTCCCCCTAAACAAGTGAAATATTCAAATCTTCACTATTTTTTGTTTTTCAATTTTCTCCCCCTAAACTACATACGAAATGTAAAAGCAAGAAAATTGACCAATCGATACTGATACCTTTCAGTTTAAGCTTTTCAGAGAAACTTTCAGTTTGTAAGATGAAACATTCAATTTAAGTTACGCGGGAAACTCCACTATTAGCAACTGCTTGAAGCTTGAACTTCACAATCACTTACATGTCTTCTTGAAGTACCTGCACACTAGATTAAATTGATTAGTATTCAAATAACCTGAAGCACACAGATTCTAGTCGACCAGTGGCTTCAACAAAATCATTTGCAGCCTTGCTGATCACTTTAGGTCGCCACTGCATTCTTCCTTTTTCAATTTTAATTGAGTCATCATCCTGTGATGAACCACCAACACTAGAATCAAATTTGAAAAATTGTTTCATTTTAGATTTAGCTTTGGAAGGTGTTGACTTAGTAAAAATTCTGCCTGATTCATCAATAAATGTGGCAGAGTTGTTAGAAAATGTCTTTTTGACAGTTTCAAGACAATCCTGTGCCATGTGTTCCTTTCGGCGACATTGACAGCACAAAAGATATGATCATTTAGATTGTGGTTTGCCCTGAAATGTATGACATTTATTATCAGATTCAAAACTATCAGAAATATCATCAAAAATTTGAAATCTGTCATAATGCACCCATTTTGATGTAGGACTTCGAGGCGTAGAATTTGAATCAGATAAAGAAGATTCTTGGAATTGTTGACCAACTCTGGAATTACTTTTAGAAAACTTCTTCTTTTGTGATTTACCTCCGAATCCTTTCTCCATTGTAGACATAAAAACTTGAGCCAAATCATAAATTTGTTCAAGATTTGTATCTTTCTTTCCTTTTGGAGCTTTCTTGGGCATATTTTTTGCTTTCTTCTCAAATTTCTTACCTCCACTACCCAAACCAGAACCTTTGCAACCTTGTAACTTTGATATATCAACTTGAGAGCTTGACGAACCAGCTTTAGCAACTTGAGTGAATGAAGCTTTAATATCCTTCAATTTGTTAGCTTCTACCAGCTTAGCAGCAGCTTTTTCTTCATTCGACTCTGTTTCATTTTTCTCAAGGACCTTTTCAGTAGAAATTATTCCCGCATCAGATATAAAACCACCAGATACAAACTTAGAAGTAGATTTATCAACTAAACTTTCCTTCTTCTCCACTTTCTTGTTAGACTGAGACTTTATCTTTTTGTCAAATGTTGCAGAAGCAAACTCAGAATAATCTCCAGTTATATCAGAAGAATGAATATCAGCTAGAGCATTAGATTGAATAACTGGATGCGGAATTTGATTATACTATTCGCTTCCAAAAACTTTCTTGAAATTCTCATCTTTGCACAAGTAACTTGTGAAAGAATGTGAATTCTTCAAATTATTCAACTACCGCTTGAGATCCAACACTTCAACCCTCAAATCAGATATTTTCTTTTGTGCTTCACCCAACGCCTTTTCTGAATCAATCAATTGTTCTGAAGCTCTGTTAGATAAAAACTTTTCTTGTCGCATCTGATCATGTGTATCATACACTTCTTGGGTAATTTTCTTCACCCTTCCCTCATGAATCTTAATATTTCTTTTCAACAATTGATTTTCTTCTTTCAAACTTATAACTTTATCTTGTAATTCAGAATGAACCAATTGATGTTGGTTTTCGGCAGTAGTAACTTCATCAAACTCTTTCTTGAGTTCATCATAAGATTGCTTCAGCTATTCTACTCTGGCAGTGGATTTCTGAAATAAAGCATCAAAATCACCAATCAAATCTTTTGCTTCACTCTCCCACCTCTCATCACTTTTAACCAATTCTTTATTTTTTTCAGTTTGTAACTTCAAAATTTGGTCTTTGTTTTCAACAACTATCTCATCCAATCTTTTCTAAAGCTCTACAAACTCTTCCATTAAAACATTCTTTTCTTTGACTAATTTCTCATTTACCTTGAGAATCTCATTAGAATCTTCAAACTTCTTTTTGAAACTTTCTAATTCTTCTTCCATCTTTGTTCTTTCAACAATCAACCCTTCTATTTCTTGAACCAATTTCTGAATCTTTTTATCCTTTTGAGCACAAAATTCACACGCTGATTCGTAATCACTAACACTGGAATCAGAATCACTTGAACCAACTTGCACAGTTGCCATAAATGCAGATTCATCGAGAAAATCCTTAGACCAATCATAAGGTTCATCAAGTTGAGAAATCATAGCTTTTCCGTCTTTATTGTGATCATGATTATCTGAAGTACTCGATTCAGATGAGGATTGATTGCATTAATGAGCAAAATGTCCGAATTTGGAACATTTGAAACATATAAGCTTTGACTTATCTAATCCAAGTTTTTCTCATAAACCTTCTTCCTCTTTCAACTAGCATAGCAAACCGCCAATCCAAATCTAACTTATGTAACTGATCATCATCCATTTGACTTAAGTTTTCGGGAAACAAACCAGATTTACAGATTTGGCTAAAAATTGAACCAGAAGAGGATGATATGAAAGCAAAGAACAATGCAACTAAAACTTCTGTTGTTTGAACAGGAATAGAATTGTTTGTTGATTTATCAGGAACAGTGAAACTGCAACACGGTGAATAACCAGAATTTTCAGATTTTCCAGCAAGAAGAGCTGTTGGAGCAGGATTTAGAATTGAGCTAAAACTTGACTTAGCTTTGGCATTTACTATGGCAGAATTCTCTCTAAAGTATAATTCAGGATTTTGAATAGAAGGACTTGCTGAGTTTTTCACAATCATTTCCATTTCTCGAGCCTGTAATTTGCTTGTCAATTGATTGAATGTCCATCTTGAGTAGCTTGGATCATTTGTTAACATCATAACATAATTCTCCCATTTATCAGGTAAGGTTTCCCAGAAACTTCTCTTTTAATTCATCATTCTCTTTTGTAACTTGCACAACTTCAAGTTCGTTTATTAAATGTGAAAATCTTGCAATCAAGTCTGAAATTTTCTCATTCTCGCAATGACCAAAATTATCAAATTCCTTCTTTAAAACTTTCTTTCAGGTCTTCTTATATTGCTCATTACCCTCACATCTTTCGGCAATAGCATCTCACAATTCCTTAGAAGTTGTGTAATTTTTTAATTGATGCATCAAATCCTTGGGTAAAGCCATTGTAAGAAAGCTATAAGTTTTCTTCTCTCTTGCAAACAGTTTCCTTTAATCAGAATCAAAATCACTAATCATCTTTGGCTTTCTAGGACTTATCATCGGATACTCATATTCTTTTTCAATCGGAATCCAACTATCTACATCTTGAGAAAAAATGTGTGCTTCAAATTGTTTCTTCCAATTGTGACAATCCTCCAATCGTAACAACTTAGCAACCTTTTGAGTTGTTCCTATCTCATTATCATAGTTCATCATGGTTTGCATTGAAATTTAAGCAGGTGAAAATGCTTGAAAATTGCTCATCTTGAAGTTAAAAATCGAACGTCAAAACTTCGAACTCAAAAACGAAGGTCTTAGAAGCGGATTTTGGGGGTCAAACCGGAGCGTACCATTCGTTAGATAGTAAAAGTGTAGATCTAGTTGAGACGGTCATTTTGGCTGGTATTAGCTCTGGTAACACTTAACAGTTCTCAAGTTACGTCAGTTTCAGTGAACAGAACTATTCTGCCAGCGTACTAAAACCACCCTCAGCGTACCAAAATGTCGACTTCCATACCAACAAAAGTCAACGTACCACCAACGTACCAAAATTCCAACGTACCAAGAAACGGACCAGAAAAATCAGCGTACCAGATCAAGCAGCATACCAACTTGGTACGGTGTAACTGCCTACGTACCAGTGAATAATCGTGGCGTACCACGGATGAAGATTGTCTTCCGTACCAATGACTAGCGTACCAGAAATCTATGAAGATTGCCTAGCATACCAAGATGTTCAACCGGCGTACCAACAAACTCATCTGGCATACCAGCTGCGTACCTTGCTGAAATTGACCGCTTTTTCGAATTTTTGACTTTTTGGACTGGAATTTAGAACAATAAGGTGCGAAACACTCTAGGAAGCTTTAGAAATTATTTTTGACCTCAGAATCACTCAGAATAAGAAAAAATTGATGAAAAACGACTCAAACCCAAACTTTCTCTCACTAGGATTTCAAAAATGGCCAAATCACAGCAATAGAGCAACCTGGATTGCTCTGATACCACTTGTAAGTACCTGGAAGGACCTTACTACTGCATGATTCGGTCACAATGATTACAACGAGGTAAATAAAGCTTGGCTTTATTGATTCACAAAGAGATTACAATGCTAGAGAGAGAAACACTCTGGATACACATAGTTAAGAATGATAGAACTCACAGAACTCACTGAGCTCTCTCTAACACGAACTATTTATACTTACAACTAAGTGCGGCGTACCAACCAACGTACCATTGGTACATTGGCTTCCTACCAACTGGTACGGACCTTGGTACGTACACCCTAAGACTCACATATACTTCTCTGATCTAGATACAATACACGAGACACAAGGTAGCATAGGAATATGCTCTAACAAAATGGATGTTAAAAGTGCTTTTCTCTACGGGTTGTTAGAACAGGATGTGTAAGTATGTCAAGCTCTAGGTTTTGAGGACCCACACTATCTTAATAGAGTCTGTAAGCTTATCAAAGCTTTGTATGGTCTCAAACAAGCTCCTAGGACTTGGTATGAAATTCTTTCCAATTATCTCTTGGAAAATGGGTACAGGACATGAGAAATTGACAAAACACTCTTCATCAAGAAAGTTGTTAAATATATGTTGATGGATCAGATATATGTGGATGATATTATCTTTGGTTCCTCGAATTCTTCTCTTTGTAAAGAATTCAAAGCTCTTATGAAAGCAAAATTTTAGATGAGCTCAATGGGAGAACTAAGTTTCTTCTTGGGGCTGCAAGTGAAGCAAACTTCCTCTGGTATCTTCTTGAATCAATCTAAATATATTCAAGACATGCTTAAACGTTTTGATATGTAGTCAACTTCTAGTGCCAAGACTGTTAGAGCATAATCCTATGCTGCAATGTCTCGTATATTGTATCTAGATCAGAGCACGTTAGTGAGTCTTAGTGTCAACTTACCAAGGACAACGTACCAATTGGTAAGTCTGATGGTACGTTGCAGCTTACTAATTGGTCCGCTGGTTGGTATGCTGGTTAGCAAGTTGCTCACTATAAATACTTTGTGTTAGAATGAGCTAATCACTTCTGTCATTATACTCATTCTGTGTGTGTGTTCTAGAGAGAGAAACCAGAGAGTCTTCATTGTAATCTTGTGTGATTCAATAAGAAAACTCTTATTTACATTTACGTGTATTAGATCAATTGATTAAATCAATAGTAAGATCGTTCTGCGTACTTACAAGTGGTATCAGAGCAATCTAGGTTCTCACAACTGATAAGTGAAATGAAAGTGATTGATATCGAGAAGACTGAAGAGGAAGTGAATGAGAAGCTGCTAGAAGCATTACCAGAAGAATGGGAGAATTATGTTTTATTGATTACTCATGACAAAGAGTATTCAACATTGTCATTTAATGACTTAACAGGAAAGCTTCATGCTCGAGAAATGGAAATGATGAATGCTCACAAGTCAACTGCTCAACTGCAAAATCCCGAATGGTATCATGGTCAGAATTCTCCAAGTATAAATGCTAAATCAAAATCTTTTGGAAGTGATTCATCAAATCCTGCTCCAACAGCTTTTGTTGCTAGCCATGGATCGGGAAATTCTTAAAGTTCATCAAGAGGGTGTAGTTTCACTATTCCAAATCATTCAAGTCAAAATGCATTTTATGCAAAAACACCTGATGAACATCTGGCATTGATATCTGCACTCTTATCTTCATATTATGGACTTTTGAATGGTGGTTTGCCAACGGCTAATCTGATAGAGGAAGATTTTAATCAGATAGATCCAGACAATCTTGAACAAATGGATATTAATTGGCAACTTTCTATGCTAGCCCAAAGAGCTAAAAGGTTTAGAAAGAGAACAAGATTCAAAAGTTTAAATCCAGACGGTAAAGTTGGGTTAGACAAATCAAAGGTAAATGTTTCAAATGTTTCAATTTTGGACATTTTGCTCGTGAATGTTCAAATGTAAATGCTTCTTCATCAAAGTCTTCAACAAATAATTCAGAGTCAAAAGCAGTAGTCTCACAGTTTGGTCAAGGATATGACTGGTTGAAAGAATTTTAAACTCCTGTTGCTTTGACTGCAATTCATAATAATCCTGCAGATTCATTTGAAGCTGAGTTAGCTGAGATGCAACATACATTTATGGTTCAAATTGATCAGAGTTATTCTGTATCTGAAACTAGTGGTTATGAATCGGTTTGTGAATTTTGTTCACAAAAGGATAAAAGAATTCAAAGTTTGGTAAAGGAGAATGAATTGTTGGTTTCTGAAAATAAAAAGAAGATAGAAAAATTGACAGATGAACAGAGAAAGCTGGAAGATTTAATTCAAGAATTGTCATCTCAAAAGGAAATATTTTCAGATTTTCAAGCAGAAGTTGTTGAGAAAGAGTTAAAGTTTCATTGTGTTGAAAACGATCTTAAACAGAAACTTACAAAGTTGTCTGAAGTAAATGATGAGTTAGCTAAAGAAGTTGAAAGTAGAAGTTTGAAGCAAAATATGCTGAAGTTGATTTCAATAATTTGTTTGAGAAATCAAAGATTAAGCTTGATGTGCTCAACAAGACTTCTGATGAACTCGCTGCTAAAGTCGTGGCTTATCAGAATGATAATGAAAGATTGTTGGAAGAAAATAAAGAATTAGCACGGGAGAATAAGTTGTTAAATGAAAAAATCGACATTCAGAAAAGAAATGAAGGTAAACTGAAGAAAGAATTGTTCGATGAGATGGATAATTTGAGACTGCAGAAATCAGAAACTAGTCATGTTGCCAGGAAGTTGATTGTAACAGAAAAAGAATTATCTGAAGCACAACAGAAGATTTTTGAGTTAAAAATCAAGGTGATTGATGCAGATAGGAAAGTGAATAATCTTAGAAAGTCACACTCTTTTTCGACTTTCTTAGCAAATGATGAAAATTTTGAAAGAATGTTTGATAAGACAGTTACACCTCTTGCAAATTTCAAGGAAGCTGTCAATGTGGTAAAGAAAACAGTTGAAGAATTTGATTATTCAAATTTTTCTGATTCTAAATCTGAAGAAAATAAAAAAAAAAGAAGAATAAAAATAATGGAATGAAAGCAAAATAGAAATCAGATTTTCCTAAGGTGTCAATGTTTGTTTCTGGTTCTTCGTCCACTGAAGAAGAGAAATCTACAAGGTCAACTGAGAAGATTCGTTCTCATACTGATATCGATGAGATAATTTTCTATGCTCGAAAGGGTGTTCACCAAGTCAAAGCTGAGTTTTCTCGTCTTGCAAAGAACGGACATAAATCATCTGGTTCAGAAGAGAAGGTATCTGGAAAACATGCAGGTTTGGGTTTTAAGCTGAAGATTGTTGTAGATGGTGATGTTAAAACTCAAAATCCACAAAATTTGAAGAAGATTAATTTGAAGCAAGTGAAGAAAGATGTGTAAAGCTGAAAAAGTTCAACCCGAGAGATTTTGGGTTCGGAACAAATATTTTCTAACAAGGAATTCCCGCTTCATTGTGTGGATGCTCAGAAAATAGCAGAAGTTTTTGTGAACCATGATGATCGAAATCTCAAGAAGAAGCAATCAGTTAAATTTTCTTCTGTAGGATCTAATTCAACTCCAAATAGCCCGACATCATAATGGGTTCATGATCATCGATTTCAGGTATATGATACATTTTATGATCATTTTGGAGATGCTAATTTTTGTGAAGCTTTGCAAAGACAAAATAGGAGAGATATAAACAATCGCTTGTGTTACAATTGCTGACAAAAAGGGCATATGGTGTTAGAACAAATTGTGTGTCTAATGCTAGGTCTATGCATTTTGGTTCTGTAATGTTTGATTTGTAAAGTTTTTGTCTCAGCATACCAGTGGGCGGACCAGTTGGTACGCAGCTCCGGACCAACTGGTACACTGGTTAAGTTGGTACGGTGGGTTGGTAACTATAAATAGTTTCGAGTCTTTAGTTCTGAGTTAGAAGAGCGAGTTCATACAGTCTTAAGTGTGTGTTTTCTTAGGTGTTCTCTCTCTGGTTCTCTCTGTAAGAAATCAATCAAACAAGCGTTTATTTACCTCGTGTTCATTGGATCAATCATATCACGTAATAGAAAGATCCGTATTGTGTTTTACAAGTGGTATCAGAGCATTTGGTTGCTCTGTTGCTGTGATTTTGGTCGTTTTTTCGAACTCTAGAGAGAGAAACTAGGATTTTGAGTCAATTCTCTTCATTTCATCTCAATTCTGAGTGTATTCGATACGAAAATTGATTTCAACATGATCTTTGAGTGTGTTAGCTGAGTTCTGTGTCAAATTCCTGTCCAAAATGCCAAAAATATCAAAATGTGTTCGATTTCTGTTGGTACGCCGTTGGTACGTCCGTAGAACACCTTGGTACGCTGCTAGTACGCAAGGCAATCTCCTTCAGTGTTTTGGTATGTTCGAATTGGTACGTAGCACAATCTTCATAGGTGGTACGTTGACGGTTACGCCGTACCAGACTGGTACGTTGCATTTTGTTGGTACGCTGAGTTATTTGGCCCGCAGGGTGGTACGCCTGAGATAGTTTGGTACGTCAGTGGTATGGGTATTAGAATTGGTACGCTGAAGTTGATTTGGTACGGAAGTTGATCACCTGGTACGACGAGTCAGTTTTGAAACAATCGTCATGGATCCGTTCCAAGCATTTGCTGCGATGTCAACAACGGTTCAAGCTTTACTTAACGACAACGAGATGGGAACCACGAACAAGGTTCCTAAGTTGATGAAATTCGAGGATTTTCACAATTAGAAGACTCGTTATGAATCATACATAGGTGTAACCGATGTTACGGTTTGGACTCCTATGTTGGATGGTTATGAGGTGCCAAAGTTTGCGAGTGGTGAAATAAAACCATACAAGAAAATGAACGATTCTGAAAAAGAATCATTCAAATTAGAGAAGAAGGCTTATTCCAACTTGTCAATGGCTTTACCAAAAGACATTCTTCATTAATTTAAAATGCACACAACATCTAAAGCATTGTGGGATGCATTGTGTAACCGATGTGAAGGAAATGCCCAATATAAGAAAAGTAAGAAGAAAGTCTTGTTGAGGGAATATGATAATTTCTACCATGTTCAGAACGAAACAATTAATGATCTTATATCAAGATTGTTACATCTGGTGAGTTAGCTTGAAATTGTTGGCGTGAAGAAGGAAGCAAATGAGTTGAAAGAAAAGTTATTGGATGCCTTACCAGCTAAATGGGAGGGATACATTTTGCTATTAACTCATGACAAAGGATTCAATGATGTTTCATATGATGATTTAACTAGGAATTTGTTGGCACGGGAATTGGATATGATGAGAGTTAAAACACTTCCAGCACAAGTCCAGAATCCAGATGTGTATTTTGGAGAAAATGCATCAACAATGCATGCCAAAGTCAAAGCTAGCACAAATCCACCAACTACTGCATTTTATGTGGAAAATTCTTCGGCTGGTCATGCTAAAGTGTCTCGGGTTTCTTCTGGAGATAGTTACACTCACAAGGCTGCTGTGACAAACCCGGTTTATACAAATCAATCTGCTTCTGCATCATATCAGAGTGCTTTTTCATCAAAGACTACAAATGACTTCATGGCGTTGTTTTCGGGGATGATTTCTTCTTATGATGGTGAAGTGGCAGGAAAGCTGACAAGTGTTGAATTAACTGATGAAGACTATGAGCAGATTGATCCAGATGACTTAGAACTCATGGATATAAATTGGTCAATGGCTATGCATGTTCGGAGGGGTAAGAAATTAATGCAAAGGACGGGGCGCAAGGATCTTAACCCTGAAGGCAAACTTGGTTTTGATAAATCCAAAGTTCGTTGCTACAACTATCAGAATGATGGTCATTTTTCCAAGGAATGTAGTAAAGGAAAGAAGCAAGAGAAAAAACTGTATCAAAAATATGCGGCTCAAAGTGCTAAAGCATCAGGGAGTAACTCTAATCCATCTAGTTCCAATGAAAATGCTAATGCTTCGAGTTTAGACTCTAAAGCATTAGTTTCTAAAACTGGTGAACGTTATGATTGGAGCGCAGATTCTCCTGATGAATCTGCCTTTCTATGCAGTTCTGAAGATCAAAATATGAAGATTGAAGACAATTATGAAATTCCAGGAGAAGATTTCTTTGGAGATGGTCAACAAGCTTTCATGGCTAATGTTCAGGTTGACTCTAAACTCTGTGAACATTGCATGTCAACTGCTAACAAATTGAGGGAACTTTCTGATGAGAAAGTTATGTATTATGACAAATACATGTTAGCAGAAGAAAACACCAAAATTTATAAACAAAGGTGGGAGGCCATTAAGGCTGAACTGAAGAGTGAACATGCTTTGACTCTGAACACAAAAATTGAACTGAATAACAAAACTGAGGATTACATTTATTTTGAAAAGAAGCTTGCAGAAGCTAATGCTAAAATTTCAGAATTAAACATTGAAATTCTAGATCTTCAACGACAAGTTGAAAATTTCAAAAATTCAAATTCCTTTGCAAGTTTCTTGTGCAAAGATGAAACTTTAAAAGAAGTGCTCAAAGAGTCGGGATGCAATTCAGTTCCACCACCAAATGTTCATGGTTTGGAACCAACTGAAACTGAGACCAAGCCATCCATTGTGTTTGAAAAGGCACTTATAAGAAAAGGTCGGGCAAACATGTGTCCAAACCAAACCATGATGCTCTAAAACAAGCTGATTCCAGTGACTCTACGGGTGACAAACCTGTCACTGAGATTAAACCAAAAGGTGGTGTTAAATTGACACCTTTGGAGGAAGCCATGAAAATTATCGAAACTGAAAATAAAATGAAAGAGTTTGGGAAAGAAAAATTTTTCAAAGGTCGTGATCTATTTTATGAAAAGGAATCGGTAACTGAAAGCAACAAAACCACACCTGATGTTAATTCAATTCCGGTTGCTCCTCCTAAATTGGTGAAATTTAGTGGTGTTGGTTTTGGATCAACTTATGAAAATTCTGAGGTCAATTAGAAGAAACCTCAGAAAGTTTAGAAAAATGACAAGAAACTGAAAGGTAAAATGGAGAATGGTGAAACCTCTTAGAAATTGAAACTGTATTGTCTCAAAGGTAGTGATACCATTTTTCTGATGAGATGTTCCCATTATGTTGTGTTGATCCAACACGAATTGCTAAAGTTTTCTATGCTGAGTCTGAAGGAAAAGGTGTTTCTGATCATGGAAATGTTGAAAATGTTTCCTTACTAAAACTTAAATCCAGTCCAAATGATCAGAGTTCTCACAAATCATACACTCCAAAAGATCAGAAATTTAAATCAAAGTAAAAAACTTCAAATTACTCACCAAAGAGTTTTTACAACTCTGATGGTAAGTTTTCCTCAAAAAACAAACAGTTTTGACTATGAATCGTATGGTTTTTGTGAAGACAATAATTTTTATGATCACTTTGGACAGTTTGAGCAAAATAAACTGAAAAAGCTCAAACCAAAGGGTTATTGTGATCAGTGTGGGGTGGATGAATATGGGTTCTATAATCAATTTGGGTATATTACTCCTTTGCGTAAACCTCTTCCAAAATCCAAATCTAGGAGGTGACTAAGACACCCTAGAAAGTTTTTCAGCCAATGTCTGATGATAGCACCTCAGATGAAGCTGGAAATGTGTTTCCTATGTTCTTTATTGATCGTAGGATGTGTTATCCCTGCTATCAGCATGGTCATCTACGTAATAGATGTCCAATTTTGGCTAAGAAACCTACTTCTGCTGTCAATAGTGACAAAATCTGATTCAGATTCAAAATCTGATTTCAAACCAAAGAGAATAGATGGGAAAGTGCTTACCAAACAGTTTTTCAAGAGAGGAAAATTTTTCAAACATACTCTAAAGTTGTTTGGTAGTTCATCCACTTTTGATTCAACCACTGATTCATCTATTCCATCTTTAAGGCAAAGTGGTTGCCAAAACTATCTTCAAAAGCCACTGAAGATTTCTCCGAGGATACCGGTTGACCCAAAGCTGAAGCTTGAGTCCAGATTCCAACTAATTATTTGCTACCATGTGCAGGGTGCTCGAAAGCCAGTTGTCAACAACTTCTGGGTAGTTGATAATGGAGCATCCAGGCATATGACTGGTAATATTTCCCTGCTATCAGATGTTAAACCAATTAATGGCGGGAATGTTACCTTTGCTGGCAATAAAGGTGGAAGAATAACCGGAGAAAGCAAAATGGGTAACGAGAAGGTCACATTCAACAAATTTCAATTTGTGGAAGAAGTGCAACATAACCTGCTTAGTGTCTCACAGATTTGTGATAAGCAGTACACTACTGCTTTCACAAGTTCTGAATGCTTAATTCTAAAGCCGGAATCTAGATTCCTGTAGATTGGATCGTGATGCGTGCGCCAAGGTTTCGAGATCTGTATGTGTTTAATATGAATCATTCTTCGTCTGCTGTTTCGGCTACATGTTTCATCTCAAAGGCCATGGAAAAAGAGTCTATTTTGTGGCATCGCCGTATGGGACACATCAACTACTGGAAGATGAATTATTTAGTTAATCATAATCTGGTGGATGGCATTTCTAAGAATCGTTTCTCAATTAATTATATGTGTGTTTCCTGCAAGAAAGGAAAACAACAGAAAAAGTCTCATCCTTCCAAACGAATTAATACGATTGTTACACCGTTAGAGCTGCTTCATATTGATCTCTTCGGTCCTATGAATGTTTACAGCGTTGATGGTCGTTTTTATTGTTTGGTGATTACGGATGACTTTTCTTGTTCCTCATGGGTGGCGTCTATGCATTCAAAAGATGAAACTCCAGCTCTCATTCAGAAGTTCCTATCCAAATTCGGATCTATGTACAAGTACAAAATCTGTCGCATTCGGTCTGATAATGGTACCGAATTCAGGAATGCAAAAATGACAGCTTTTTGTAATGCTCTTGGAATTGTTCAAGAATTTAGTGCACCGTATACTCCACAACAAAACGGAGTTGCTAAAAGAAAGAATCGAACACTAATTGAGACAGCACGCACAATGTTGTCTGATGCACACTTACCGATTACAGTTTGGTCTGAAGCGGTTCATACTACTTGTCATGTGCTAAATCTTTTTCTAATTGTTAAACGATTGAACAAAATGAGTTATCACTTGCTTAAGGGTCATAAGCCGAATTTAAGCTTTTTAGAGCCGTTTGGGTGTAAGTGCACTGTTCTCAATGAAGGTGGAAAATTTGAGGAAAAGGCTGTTGATGGCATTTTTGTTGGATATCAAAATCCAATGAAAAGGGTTACCTTTCCTACTTCAAAGACAACTGAGTGTCACTTGAATGTTGATTGTCAAAGATATACTTTTATAACACCCAAAACGAAGGATATTCCTGCTTTTGACTACAATCACTTATTTGATTCTTTCTCGGTTGCACGTCCTGAATCTGCTGATGAGCCTTCTGAAGATCTCATAGTTGCTGCTATCTTGCATTCAATGAATAATCGTGGATCATGTATTCCGAAGCTTTCCAGTGTGTCTACGACTGCTTCATCAAGTCAGCATGTTTCTAATTTAGAAACTACGGGTTCATCTGATGATGATGAAAGTACTTTTCATGAAGTTGAATTGACACCGGTTGATGATCCGATTTCTTTACCAAGCACAAGTTCTTTAGTTCCGGTTACATTACCGATTGGTGATATTTCTAGCTCAGAGGATGCAGATGAAAGTTTAAATTCTCTTGCAGACAATATTGCGGTTCCTAACACAACCACTCTTCGGATTCATAGCATACATCCTCAAGAGAATATTATTGGAGATTTGACTTCTGGGGTACGCACACGACATCAATTGTCTGATTCAGTTTATGCTTTGATTGCAGAGATTCGGGATTCTGGGGTTCAAAATGAAGTATTTCATTCTTGTTTTCTATCTCAAGTCGAGCCTAAAAATGTAGACCAAGCGTTGCAAGATGCTTCTTGGGTAGAGGCTATGCAGGAGGAGTTGCAGCAATTCCAAAAATTAGGTGTCTGGCATCTCGTTGATTTACCCGCTAATTTAAAGGAACCTTGTGGTACTAAATGGGTATTTTACTATAAAAAGGATGATCGTGGAATCATCTTCAGGAACAAAGCTCGATTAGCGGTTCAGTGTTTCTCACAAATCGAAGGCATTGATTTTAATGAGGTTTATGCTCCTGTAGCTAGGATTGAGGCTATCAGGATTTTTCTGGCCTTCATAGCATATCACGAGTTCAAAGTGTATCAAATGGACGTCAAAAGTGCTTTTCTCAATGGGAAAATTCGTGAAGAGGTGTATGTGAAGCAACCTCCTGGTTTCTATGATCCAGATTTTCCTGAGCGTGTGTACAAACTAGATAAAGCTTTGTATGGTCTTCACCAAGCTCCACGAGCTTGGTATGAAACGTTGTCTACACATTTTCTTAAAAATGGGTTCAGACGAGGCAAGATTATACGTTGTTTACAAATAAGTTTGGGAAAGTTCTGCTCTTGGTTCAAGTGTATGTGGATGATATTATTTTTAAAAGCACCAACGACAAGCTGTCTAAAAAGTTTGAGCTTGTCATGCGAACTAAATTCGAGATGAGCTCAATGGGAGAACTGAGTTTCTTTTTGGG
>JBCNJP010008174.1:0-43632 GCA_039602395.1 Deinandra increscens subsp. villosa
TTCCGCTGCGTATGTCATTTAAGACTTTGATTTCTATCTTGTGTTTGATCTAACCCTGATTCGTTTAGTATTTGTAACTATGGTTGTGGATCCTGGTCTAGCCGCGCCCTTAACGGTATAAACTCCGTTAGTGGTATTTTGGGGGTGCGACAGGGACTCCCGGACACCTTTTTAATCTCCATTCTGCCCCACCTGTTAAACCTTCCTGCATCAGCCTCCTTAAGCCTCTGATCGAGACGTCATGTCTTCAGAACCTATCCAATTCCAAGAGCCATTTACCTGTGTAAACAAGTCTTGTAGCGGCACAAATACCACTCAAACTAGGACCATGAGGAACTCCAATAAACGGAGCTCTAGATCCATGAATACTATCTATAACCCTTTTTCCACAGTTTATTAGATTCCGTAACGTACCTCCAAATCCACTTCGCATTAAAGCACTTGTTTATTATCTCCAAAGGAACTAGACCCAGACCCCCATCTCTAACCGGTTTTAAAACATTCTCCCGGGCCACCCAATGAATTCTTCTACCATCTCCCGTTCCCCCTCCTCCCCATAGAAAATTCATCCGTATTTTTTCCAAACACTCCACCACCTTCTTCGGGGCCCGATATAGGGAAAAGTAGTAGGAAGGTAAACTCTCCATCACCGATTTGATTAGGACTAATCTACCCGCCAACGATAGATTTTTAGCTTTCCATGAAGACAAACGAGATCGGAAAATCTCTACCACCTTACTCCAATGTTTCCCCAAATTCATATTAGCTCCTACCAATAAACCAAGATAGTCAAAAGGGAGGTCACACACCTTACACCCCAAAAGATCCGCTTTCTCCTTCACCTCTTCTTTCTCCACGTTCACACCGTGCAAACCACATTTGCCTAGATTCACTTAAAGCCCCGAAACAAGGAAAAAACACCAAAGAAGTCTTCTCATATTCCGAAAATTCAACATAGACCAGTCTCCAATAAGCATGGCATCGTCCGCAAAGAATAATGGGAGATTAGCGCCCCCCCCCCCCCCCCATTTGGGAGATTAATCCCATGAAAAATGCCCATCTCGATAGCCTTCTCCATCATACAGTGAAACGCCTCCATTACGATCGTAAAAAGAAACGGAGAGATGGGATCTCCTTGTCTCAAACCTTTAGAACAATCGAATTCTTCGGTAGGGGAGCCATTGACCAACACCGAAGCTCTAGAAGCTTCAAGGATCCCCCTTATCCACTTTCTCCAACGAAGAGGGAAATTCATATGACCCAACATAACTTCAAGAAAATCCCAGTTAAGGCAATCATAAGCCTTATTGAAGTCTATCTTGAAAATTAAGGCCTTTCTCTTAGTTTTTTTTAACCATCCCAAAGTTTCGTTAATCACTAAAGGCCCATCAAGAACACTTATATTAGCAACAAACGCCATTTGGGGTTCCAAAATGATTGAATCCAAAACCCATTTCATACGATTCGCTAACACTTTTGAAACCACCTTTGGAATACAACCCAATAGACAAATCGGGCGAAACTCCCCAAGGGATTGAGGGTCGGAAACCTTCGGTATAAGACATAAGAAAGAAGACGAGCATCCTTTAGAGAACGAGCCCTTATAATAGAAATCATCCAATATGTTCTTGAAGTCGTTTTGAAACAAATCCCAGAATTTTCGAAGAAAACGGAAATTGAAGCCATCCGGACCCGGACTTTTGTTCCCCCCACACATCCAAACGGCCTCCTTAATTTCCTCCACCGAGAAAGGTTTAATCAGATCTTCCCCCTGCTGCTCCGACAACCTTTTGACTCCCGGGCACGAGAAAAACGGTTTCACAGTATCCTCCTTTCTAAATTTTTACGAAAAAAATCGGTGCACCTCCTTTTTGATTTCCATCGGTCTTGATATCCAATTACCATTTATATTCAGACCGTTGATACGTCCAACAGCACAACGGGTACGGAATAAACCATGGAAGAAATGAGAGTTTTCATCCCCCTTCAAAGCCCACCGAACCTTAGCTTTTTGAGCCATATCCAGTTTACCTAATTTATCCAGCTCCAGTAATCTTTTTTTATCAAAGACCCACTGGTCCATCTCACCATCAGAAAGCATTCTAACTTCAGACATGGATTCCCAATTGTGAATTTTATCACGTAACTGTTGTCTAACCAAAGAGCCCCATCTTTTTTCTTCCATTGACCAAACTTTGAGAAACTCCTTGATTTTTCTTAATTTAGCAGAGAGCACGAAATCTGGTCTTCCTTCCCCTTTAAACTCGACCAAAGCAAAATGCACCACATCAAACATACCAGCCTTGTCAAACCATGAAGAGAAAAACTTGAAAGGAGAAGGACCAAAATCCGAATCCGAAGCCTTCAGAATCAGAGGGTTATGATCCGATAGTAATCTTGGAGCCACCCTAAGGGTAGCATTTGGCCATCTACTAAAAAACTCTCCACATACCAAAACTCTATCGAGTTTACTAAAACTTTTCCCATTTCCGAACGAGCACGTAAATCTTCCTCCCCCATACCGTATTCGTTTAAACCCGCATCGGCAATAAAACGATTGAACGCGTCAGCTCCTCCAACGTCAAACTAAGAATTCAGTCTCTCACTCGGAAAACGAACTTCATTGAAGTCACCAGTTACCACCCATAACCCATTCCTACTGTTCATCACATCCAAAATCTCATTCCATAAGACCCGTTTATCCCTTAAAGGTTGCGGAGCGTAAACATTTATCAAATTTACCTCAAGATTAAACCCCAAAAGAGTACCCGAAATACAAAGGAAATTTTGGTTCTCTACCTGGGAAGAGAACGTGAACGTCTTCGGATCCCAAGCAGTGAGCAATCCTCCTGAATTACCCCTCGAAGGTACCGCCCTCCAGTCGACGTCTCTGTTCCCCCAAATTCTGAACACCGGAAGATCACTGTTCACCTGCGATTTAGTTTCTTGAATACACATAAACTTTACTCGGGAGGAATTCTTCAATTCATTGACCCAAATAATTTTGGACTCCTCGCGAATTCCTCTAACATTAAGGCAAAGGAGATCCATCAAAAAACTCCCCTAATCGTCGCCTGTGCCACCACCCCAGAAATTTGCTCGTCACATCAGAGAAATCCACCCCAACATACCTACCCACCTCTTTTACGTTGTTAACTTCTTCCTCCACCCTTTCTTTCTCCCCATTTTCAAGAGAATGGCCCCAGGAACCGAAATTCCCCCCTGGTCTAAGACCCGAAACCCTCCCCGATTGAGAAACCCCAAAATTCCTCTCTCTCCTACCTCTATCTAATAACTCCTCAACATTCAGACCTTTCTCCCTTACACTCTCAATAAAATCCAAAGAATACGGGACCACCGAGCCCAAAGAGCCCAACGACCCCACCTCATTTAAATCGAAGGATTTATGGGCCTTGCTTTCCTCACTTCCCGGCCCATCTCTTTTGAGCCCGGAAATATCCTCCGTCGGATTGTACAACCCATTTTTTTCAGGAGGAGACAAATCATTTTGGGAATACTCCCTGCCGTTAACACTCTGTCTACCCGCCGAATCCTCATCTTCTCTCTCATAGGATTGGGATTGACACCCATAATTTCCCATGCACGCTCCCCCTCCACGTCCCTCCAGATTCCCATCCACGTACCTCCACGTGTCTTCTACCTCGTTTTCTTCTTCCTGCCAGTTTTCTCCCTCAGCTTCCGGCGACCTTTCCGATTCCTCCATCTCCGGGAAGGACTCCTCCTCCACAAACGTCGGAGTCCAACATTCTCTATCCTCCCTGACCTGAGCGAAAAACGAAACCCCTTTCCATTCCACACGAAACACTTCCTCAATAAATTTCCAGCCATTAGTCAGAATAGTCACTCTCCCCTTGCTGCAATATCCGGTCATCCACGACGATTGAGCCGGCCAAATGACCCTCACAAAACTTTTGGCGATCTCATTATAACTGGAATCATCTCTTAAGTGCAAAGGTAATCCCAATATGTTGATATCCACCAAGCGGTTTCTTTCCAAACTCTGTCCAATCCACACAACCAGGGATTGAAAGTATATTTTCCACCATTGAGCTTTTTCTATTAAGAAAATCCTAGAACTCTCTTTATCGTTGAACACCAATAATACATGCAAACCCCCAACGTACGTAACATCAAAATTCGACAAACCACCCTCCCTCAGGAGCGCTTTAATGTTACACAAGGAAGCCCCATCCAAAGCCTCACCCACCAACGTCCTCCCGAAAAACGACGCTGGATACTTAGTAGCATCGTCATGCAAGGTTATCTTTCTCAGTTTGCATGGAACAGAGACATCAATCTCCTTATTCTTCTGGGTCTCTCCTGTCACCACCTGTTTAAACGACAAATTTCCCACCGCCTCAAAACTTCTAGAATCCTTAGGGACCCAAACATTCTTCTTCTCCTGTTGTCCCATCGTATACTGAGGCTCTCTAGAAACCGTCCCTCTTGGTACCTTTGCTAAATTAGCAGATATCTTTCCCCCATTGATTCTTAAAGTATTTAATCTTCTTTCCATCGCCTCGACATCCGCTACCCTCTTGAAACGAATGAAACCAAACGCCTCTTTATTAAATCTCTTCTTTTTTGAAATATAAACATCCGTGACAATCCCAAAATCTTTTGAAGCCATCCAAATCTCACCAACAGTGGTACCCTCCGGAAAGCCACTAATGAAAAACGACCTCCCAAGTTCCTCCTTTGGTTTCCTTCTTTTGATCTCTTGCCATTCTTCGTCCGGACGCATCGTTCTGACACCACACTGAAGAGTCTGGATCTGTTAACGTTGCTCGTTTCAACTCTACCGCGGTTGGATCGAACGTATACAGGGTGTTATACACCGAGGGATTCGGTTTCCCGATAACAAAACCTCGTTGCTAACACAGCTCGTTATGCTCAAACACACCACGGTGGAGGAACACAGGAATGTTCGCAGAGAGAATCCAAAGATAGGGTCAGAAGGAAGCAATAACGTCGGAGCCTCGCCTAGCTTATATGTAAGTTTCTTTTGTATTTGCTAATATTCATTTTCAAACAAAAAAAATCACTATGTAATAATAACCCATAAATATAAGATTTGTTTTAACATTTAGTTAATAATTTATATGAGTATATGACATTACATAATTATGTATATCTCATTACGTAATTACGTATGAACGTTTATTTTCTCACTCATATTACACATGCATCTCGCATTTTCTGCCTTCCTATTATTCGCATAGAATAATTACTTTTTGTATAGAAACCACCCCTAGCTTATATGTAAGTTTCTTTTATATTTGCTAATATTCATTTTTATATGGAATTTCTTTTATAACAAAAAGAAACAAAAAAAATCACTATGTAATTATAACCCATAAATATAAGATTTGTTTTAACATTTAGTTTAAATTTATATGAGTATATGACATTACATGATTATGTATATCTCATTACGTAATTACGTATGAACGTTTATTTTCTCACTCATATTACACATGCATCTCGCATTTTTTGCCTTCCTATTATTCGCATAGAATAATTACTTAGGCCGTGTTTGGCGCACTAGCTGAAAAGCTAGCTGACAAGCTAGCTGCTAGCTGACAAGCTAGCTGCTAGCTGACAAGCTAGCTGCTAGCTGATAAGCTAGCTGCTAGCTGATAAATTATAAGCTAGCTGATAAAAAATAACGTTTGGTAAAAACTGCTGGTAAACTAGCTTAAAAAAATAAAATGACATAAAAGTACATGTCATAAATGTAATTAAAGATATTTATTTATAAGTTAGGGAAGAGTAAAATTGGAAATATTATAAAAGCTAGTTGAAAAGCTAGTTGAAAAGCTACTCCAACTAGCTTTTCAAAAGCTAGCTTATAAGCTAGCTTTTTGACGTTACCAAACGGGGCTTTTAAAAAAAGCTAGCTTATTAAAAAATCCCCGTTTGGTAACGTCAAAAAGCTAGCTTATAAGCTAGCTGATAAGCTAGCTTATAAGCTAGCTTATGGCGCGCCAAACACAGCCTTATTGTATAAAAATCACCCCTAGCTTATATGTAAGTTTCTTTTATATTTGCTAATATTCATTTTCATATGGAATTTATTTTATAACAAAAAGAAACAAAGAATCACTATGTAATAATAACCCATAAATATAAGATTTGTTTTAACATTTAGTTAATAAATGTTCTAATTATTTTTATCATATACATAATACGTCCAAGTTCCAAATTAGATAACTAGGGAATTGCTAATAAGTAACTAACTAAATTGGAGAGATACAAGCCTCTTAGAGTGAAAGTCATAGGTTTAATCATTAACAATAGTATTTCTCTTGTAATTTAAGAATAAATTAGTTATATATGTATTTGCCATTCGAAAAAGAAAAGATAACTAGGGATTTCATTAACCAGTTTTAATAACAAATAATCAAGTATTAAATAAAAATGGACTGTACCTTGAAAAAACTAACATTTATTACATAGTTAATAAATAGCTGGACAAAATATTTACATATGTTTGATCTAGGTATTGTTTGGTATGCACAAATGGAGAGTGGTATGAAATGGGTCGATAAATCGGAATGAAAAAATAACATGTTTGATAGCACATTGAAATGGAATGAGCAATTACATAAGTAATGTGATTCATTTTATTTCCAAATATTTTCATTCCTTAGACCAACCACATCAATAACATCCCACATACCACCTTTTTGGTCCAGTCAGCATGCCACATCATGTACTTCCCACATACCAAAAAACCCATTTTTTTTCCACATCAAGTAGTTCCCCACATACCACCTTTTACTTTCCACATCACCATTTTATTTAATCTTTATTTATTTATAACGGCTATATTTTTATTAAAAAAAAATAATTTAATATTAAATTATTATTAAATGTTAACGGCTATTTTATTTAAAATTTAAAATTTTTATATTTAATAAAAAAAAATTTAACATGGAAATCCTACATTACTTTTATTAAAACAAACCAAATTTAAAAACACAACAAATCCTAAAAGTTTAACTTATTGAAAACATGAAATTAAACATGGAAACCCTAAGCCTCATCATCTTCTTCTTCCTCCTCAGACTCATCTTCGATGTTCAGTTCCACCTTTAGCCGGGCACAAGTTTGGTTATGAGCTTCCTGTTTTTTTTTTACTCAAGTGAGAGATATCCATGTTAGCCAGCTTGTAGTACTTAAGCTTCATCTTGTTTTTCTCAATAGCTAACAACTTATCCAGGTATTCCTGCCTGCTTTCGACTGCTGAAGTAAGGTTTGAATAAAAGCGGTTCCGACTTTCCTCAGTACTTGAGGAACCAGCAGTACCTTTATTTTTCTTTTCCTTGGCAGCTGCTTTGGCCGCTTTTCTACCGGGTGGGCGTGTAGGAACAGTTGAATGAGGAGGCTCCTCCTCATTCCGAGGAGGCTACTGCTCCTCTGGAATACCGCCAACATTATCATCATCAAGATGGAAATTGAACTCGTTCTCATCAAAGTTTGTAGATGAATGAGAACTAGTGTATCCACCTGTGTTGGATTTGTTTCTTTTGGGGCCTTGGTTGGCCGCACAAGCTTCAGCACTGTTGTACTTCAACTTGTCTTTGACTTTATTCCAAATATGTTCATATTTGAAAACTGTAACTTGATCAGCATTAAAGCGCTGCCTTGGTTCAAGCAACACCATGTCATCAGACCACCCACTTGAGTAAGAACTCTTCACACTCAAGTATAATTCATTGAATCTGGCCGCCTTTGATTTGACCATGTGCCAATGAGCTTTCAGGTTGTTTTGATCTCTAGGCACTTTGGGGTTTGAACTAGAATAGTGTTGCTGCACTCTGAACCAAAAATCATGAGTATTTTGGTTGGTGGCAATAACACTGTCCTCCGAACACTCATATATGGCCTCTGCCATCAAGACTTCATCTGAATGTGGCCATTTAGTACGAGAAGCCGTAGTGGTAGTAGTTTTGCCTTTGCCTCTCCCCCTAACCCTTCCCTGTGAGGGGCCATCCTCGGACTGTGGTGGTTGTGATTGAGTTGCTTGTGGGGGTTGTTGAGTTTGGGATTGTTGTTGTTGCTGTTGATGTTGCATCCCCGCCATTTGTTGTTGTTGGAACATCCACATTTGTTGCATCTGAAAGTATGTTTGTGGATCCATTTGTGAAGGCGGTGGATACATTTATGAAGGTGGTGGATACATTTGTGAAGGTGGTGAAGATTGGTGAAGAATCTGGTTCATGTTTGTAGCATGATAGTCTGGAAACATAGACATGAATGATGGTGGGTTTCGGTTTGAGTTTCTGTTTGGGGTTGAGTTTGAGTTTGAGTTGTTGTGATCCATTTGGAAGTTTAAATTTGCAGAAATTTGAGAGAGAAATGAGAAGTTTGCAGAAATTTGAGAGAGAAATGAGAGGTTCGATGTGTGAATGAAATGAATAAATGAAGTGGTATTTATAGATTTTTTGAAAAAACTAGCCGTTATAATAAGACAAAAAAAAAACTAGCCGTTTTTTTTAAAATTATTAAATTTAATGTTTTATTTAATTATGAATTTTAGAAATTTTTTCAGATTTTTTTTAAATTTATGGAAAATTGGATTTTAATAATATGAGTTTTAACTCATTGGCGGATAATAATACGAGTTTCAAAGTTGGCGGACAATAATACCGATTAATGAGGTGGGTGTCAATAATGAAATGCCGTTAGTTGAACCCTAACGGTGTTAGTGATTTGCTGACGTGGCACTCAATGAGGGACTCTTTTTGTAATTTCTAAAAATAAAGGGTATGTTTTGTAAATTGTATAAAATGAGTTTTGTAAATTGTATAAGCCCCTTCATTTTTAAGAATTACAAAAAGAGTCCCTCATTGAGTGCCACGTCAGCAAATCACTAACACCGTTAGGGTTCAACTAACGGCATTTCATTATTGACACCCACCTCATTAATTGGTATTATTGTCCGCCAACTTTGAAACTCGTATTATTATTCGTCAATGAGTTAAAACTCATATTATTAAAATCCAATTTTCCTAAATTTATTTATATTTTATTTGAATTATTAAATGTTAAAATAAAACAAAAATGTTTGAATATTTAAAAATCTAGCCGTTTTTTTTTTAAAATTATTAAATTTAATTTTTTATTTAATTATGAATTTTAGAAATTTTTTCAGATTTTTTTAAATTTATTTATATTTTATTTAAATTATTAAATGTTAAAATAAAACAAAAATGTTTGAATATTTAAAAAAGAGCCGTTAAAAAAAAGAAAAAGGAGAAGGATTCTCGGGGGGCCCACAATTCGGCGGTACGTCGGTGTATGTATTCACGTACGTACGAGCCAACGTACGTACGCCACAACGGCCGACGTACGTACGTGGCCGTACGTACATCCTCACGTACGTCCGATGCATGCGGTCTTAGAGGTTGAATGTTTTTTTTTCGATTCCTTCAACTAATGGAATGGAAATTTTTATTCAATTTAATTTTTCATAAAATTCTATGAAAACAAAAAAAGGTTAAGAATAAAATACGAAAACGTATAAAAATAAAATACAAATATAAAATAAAAAAGAAAAAATAATAAAAAATGTAAATAAAACTAAATAATTTACTAAAAAACAAAAATAAAGATATAAAAACATAAAAAATAAAATATTTAATAAAAAATAAATCAATAAAAACTTTAATAATTATAAACAAATAAAAAATAAAAAAATTAAAAATATAAATATCTTGTATTTCACAAATGTAATCTAGCACCTTGCCAGTGTTTTTTTAATAATACTTCTGGCCGTTCAAAAAAAGTAAATCATTAAAAACTATAATAATTATAAACAAAAAAAATATAAATATAAAATAGATATATTAATTTTAAATGGGAATGTTGGTAAAATTGTATACGATTACTTCGTCTTTTACTAACTATCAAGCAACACGAAACAATGATTTATTTCATTCCTACATGATAACCAAACATGATGATAGAATGGTAATGATCAATTTCATTTCCACGACTATTTCATTCTCTTGTCTTTTCCATTCCATCGTTATTTCGTTACCTCATACCAATTGACCTTTAGTATTATATATTAACTAGTTTTCCTTATGCAATATTTGTAGGCCAGCATGGGACACTATCATTCACAAATTGCAATTTTCTTCATTTGCTCGTCATTTTTGTATCCTCTCTTGACCCTTTCTGATCCAACCAGTGGATACATCAGAATCAAACTAAAAAAACTGAACCCGGGTCACCATGCAAGTCGCGTTATGTCACTCTCCGAGCCGAGCCATTCCATTCGCACTCGTGGCCATAAAAGTAATCCTAACGGATCAGATATCATATTGTTAAAGAACTACATGGACACTCAGTACTATGGTGAGATTGGCATTGGCACCCCACCTCAAATGTTCACTATAATTTATGACACTGGTAGCTCTAATCTATGGGTGCCATCATCAAAATGTTTCTTCTCGGTGAGTTTATGTGATCGATTTGTATAAATTAATTTGTGATGTTTATCATAAGTGATTTTGAACCTTATAAGTTTGATTTTTGTGTAGATGTCTTGCTACATTCATTCAAAATACAGTTCAAGAATGTCAGTTACGTACAAGAGAAACGGTTAGTTAAATACCATTGTTTTTTGTTAACCCGCATAACGTTAAAACGTTTTGGGGTTGTCTTTTATCTAAAGTTATCTAAATAGAAAATGTTAGCTAAAAGAGAAACGGGTCAAATTAATGGATTTTTAGATAATACATGTATATAATGGGTCAAAAAGGCTCTTATTCTTTTTTTTTGAACGGCCAACGAATGCCCCGGAAAACCCGGGGACTATTTACACCAGTTGAGCTCATTCCAGGGAAAATCCACCTCCGCGAGCGGCCGGGTGGTAAAACCTGGGAGCTCAGGGATCGAACTTGTAACCTTTCAGCCCCAAGTCTCCCCTCATCGCCAATGCCGCTTCCAAAGTGTTGCCCGTAAGAATCGAACCTGTGTCTCAAGTAGAGAACACAAGCTTCTTACCACTACACCACAATAGAAGTTGCAAAAAAAAAAGGCTCTTATTCAAAGACACATCATTGCTATAATAATTTTGTTCTTAAATTGTATATAATGTATTTATTATTTATTAGGTTTGAAATCCATGTAAACCATTAAAAAAAAGAGAGAGAAGAAATCCATGCTTTATATGGGTTTGAATAAATACATGTGTAAATAATAGTTTTTATAAAAATTAATATGTTAATGGAATATGAAATAATGAATATTTAAAAATTATAAATAAATAAATTAAATATTTAAGAGTTATAAAATTATAATTCAAATAAGATATATTTGAGATCTTATGATTTATTAAGTTTTAGTAAATCATTACCATATACAATTTACAAGATGTTGAATAGTAAATAATGGCATGTTTGTAAATTAATGAAACTTGGAGGGCATTTTCATGAGTTGAGTTTGAAGACTTTTTTTACTTGCCATACGTACATACCTGCTCCCTCTCTGCCTCACGCTACCGCCCATCCTCTTCCTCCTTGCTCATCCACAAAACCGACGCCATCTCCCATCCCTTTCTCTCTATAGATGCTTCCTCTATTCCTGCTTCCCCAACTCCGAGTTCTGTCTATTCTCGGCTCCGCCTCCGCACCGCTTCCAAAGTCCTGTCTCTCTGTTCCAGCGTTCTTACTCAGGTACGTCATTCAATTTCATGATTTGTGCTTCATCTCTGTACTCTCTCTCCTTACTCCTTTACCAGCCATAGTTCTCGATCAGACGAAGAACACGATTTATCACAGCGCTGACCATCCCACCGATGATGTAGCCTTCGGCTGCTATGGTCAGAGGCGGAACCAGGAATTTTTAGTCGGGGGGTCATAATAGAACTTAATAGAAATTAATCGGTTTACGCAATGCTGGGTCACCAACATTTTTAGTAAAAAAAAATGACATTTTGGTTGACAAAGGGTCTTTCGTTATGTATCGCATTTTACCTTACTCTGGTATATTAATCAAATAGACATTAATTGGTTTACGCAATGCTAGGTCACCAACAATTTCATCTTCAGATAATTAAATTTCGTCTCGGCTTCTCTTATTGTAATTGTCGTTAATATTTAGTGGACTTAACGAAGACCCAATACTTAATTTGTGCTTTTTATCAATAATATCATTCTAAAGAAGCGCTTCTAGATGTAAAAAAAAAAAACATGATAAAATATTATTTATGTAAATAAACAAAATAATAGACATATCAGATATTATATAAGCTGATCAATATTATTAGGCCATTAGCAATTTACGTAAAATCAATATTCTTCATAAATCACAATTATGAATATTATTACTAATATAAATATATAAATAATGTGTAATAAAGTAGAAAGCAAAATTATATAATTCTATGGTGAGATGGAGGACATAGAGATTTAAAAAAAAGGAGATTGAATTGTCTTTCAACAAGTCATGAAATCAATAGAGTAGGAAGTCAATAGAGTAGGTTGAATTGCAACAGTCGGCAGCGCAGTAGTCTTTTTCCGTTTAACAAGACGATTTCCAGATAAAAGAACATAAAATGAATAAAAATTAGAATTTTACTTTTAAAATGGGCCAGCTATTATTTCTTTTTAAATAAAAGCCCACACAACCTAACTACTTCACCCAATAATAAGCGGTCTATCAGATATTTTTACTTTATTTCATCTTCTTTCTACCCCACTCTGGTTCTTCACAGCCCTTACCGGAATTACCCCACTCTGGTTCTTCACACCCCGTACCGGAATGTTGCAAGCCAGCCGGATCACCGGATGATATTTCAGTTCTTCTCTTCTGTCTTTAATGCTTTGTCTCATATAATCAGGAGGGTCAACCATAAAAAAAGAAAATTCGAGATACACTCCGGTACACTGGAAATTTGGCCGGCCGGAGGGTCAATGGACCCTCCTGACCCTCCTGTAAATCCGCCCCTGGCTATGGTGGATGTTCGCCGTTGAACCCGAAGAAAGTTCCCATCTCCGGCCATCAAATCTTCATCCACCAGTGATGTAGCCTTCGGATCTCAGATCTGAAAAAAGAAATGTCGGCTACTACGGTGGATGTTTCTGGCTGGATTTAGGGTTTCATATGTCGGGTTCTTTCTCATTTCCGGCCAGGGTTTCGAAACGGCGAGCTTACTATGGTTCTGACAGGTTTTGCGGCTGGTGTCGCCGTCTTCGATTTGGATATGGTGGCCGTCGGTTTTGAACCCGACAAGAGTTCCCATCTCCGCCCATCAGATCTTCATCCACCGATGATGTAGCCTTCGGATCCTTGGTTGCTATGGTGGATGTTGTTGGGTGGATTTAGGGTTTCGGCTCATGATACGAAACTGCTGTTGTTCGGTGGTTTAGGGTTTTGACCCCTGTGTCCTTTTGATATGAATCTGCTGTTGAATAGCATTTTGTTATTGGTTCAACGTTATTGTTGTGACCTCCGATATCGAGTTTTGCTTTCTTACAATGAAGCATGATTTGGGATGAGGCATGATTTACTAGGATCTGCACTTTGGTTGCTTTTTGATGTGTGATCGGTGTTCCCATTCGTTACTGTTGTTGCCTTGATTATGTGTTATTGTTGCCTCATTCATCTATCTTCTTTTTAGCATATGCTGGTCTGAGTGTCTGGCACATTTTTATGTTGACAGTCACCGTTATTTGATTTGTCGGTCGTTGTGGAGTGGGGTTCTATGAAGGCTATGATGATTTTGGACCTTACTTTTACTCGGCGGTTGAGGCAGCGGCGTGCCGATAAGTTCCTCTTTATCGCAGCCGTTACCCCGTCTGAGCATCCTCTACGATCTGAGTGGTTCACTATGAGTGGTTCGCTATGATGATCAGGTGGTTTCAATCTGAGCCTTATTAATTTTTATTTGTGGTTTAGTTATAGACGGTTGTCCTGAAAAGATTTAATTTTACTTGATGGTGGTTTGGTGTTCTTGATGCTTTCTATAAGGCTATGATCAACTTTTTCTGAGCATATGTTGCTAAATGGTTGGTTTTATTCTTACTTGACGGTGGTTTCGTGTTCTTGATGCCTTCTATAAGGCTATGATGAACTTTTTCTGAGTCTATGTTGCTAAATGGCTTGATTTATTCTTACTTGATGGTGGTTTGGTGTTCTTGATGCCTTCTATAAGGCTATGATGAATTATTTCTGAGCCTATGTTACTAAATGGCTGGATTTGTTCTTACTTGATGTTGGTTTGGTGTTCCTGATGTTTTCCATGTGGCTATTCCTATTAGGCTATGATGAAACCTTTCTGAGCCAAATTCACAATTCTGAAATCTTCTTACATATTCTTTACATAATTTGCTTTGATTTGTAAAAAATTTCTAATATTTTTATTTCTTTTTGTTTTGCAAAATGTTAACGTGAACTGTGTGGAAGCATTGATACTTATTATGTGAAAACAGTTAGTAAGGTTCTTTGTAATTCAAGTTTTGATTGGACAAGATTGTAAGCTTGGTTCATTGGTTTGTTAAAAAGGAGAATTTATAAACACTAGGGTCAATCTTATTATTTCTTTAAATGATATGTAGTTAGGTTTTTTAATGCGATGTCAATCTTATTATTTCTTTAAATGATGTCTTATTTTTGTCCGTTTCAGGTGGTTGTCTTTAGCACTTTGATGCAACTATTGTGAGGGTGTTACTGTAAGTTATATTTTTTCGTTTTGTTCTTCACGATATTCATTGTGTTTTGTTGTTTATCTTTTGTTTAAAGTTCTGAAGAGCCTGCTGTAGTTCCTGAATTGGTTACATTTTTTTTAAAATAGATTTGTTGTTAATTTTAGTCTCATCATGTCTTTGTTGCCTTATGCAGGACAGTTTGTTGGGTTCTTTGTTCGTTGGGTTGGGTCTGCTAGCTGTTATGTGAGTTTTCATTTCTTTTCCTTAATAACAATTTTAGTTTTTGTTGTTTGTGCTATTACACGCTCTCCTTTATTTTTAAATTCTCATCCTTTTGTGAGTATGTTGTTCATTTCAAGTTTATGGTTTAGCAGACCTTTATGAAATATATATTACTTTTTGAAGTCAATTGAAAGTAAGTGTTGAAAGTAAGTGGCCATGGTTAGAAATTGGATTGGATAATCATGGATATATTCGTTTGTTTAACTTTAGTGGATATGATTGTTTAGAAGTAATTGTATGGGTTCACTTGAATTAGCATTATCTCAACAGATTAGGTGGCCATGGTTAGAAATTTGAATGGATAATCATAGATATATTGGTTTTTAAACTTAGTGTAACTCTTAAAGGCAAGGAGATTAAATTGTTTTAATTAGTGTGGGGGTTACTGTTATTTAGGCTATTCCAGGTTATATTATAAATTTTTTAAATTACTTTTATCTAATTTTAAAGTGTACAGACAAATTCTTTTGATTTTTTTTAGAGTTGTATATTTGATGAATGTGCTTATTTAGCCTGTTTAGGTTGTCATTCATGTTTAGTTTTCTGTCCTTTATTTTCTTGCAGATGTTCATAGAAGCTTCACCAGTTGTGCAGCCTTTGTCATGTGGTAAGAGAACCTTCAAGTTCATGACCATATGTGCTTTAATATGTATGCGATCGAAGATTCTGGCACTCCTATTGTGCGGGTCCTAACTGTGTCTTTTGTTTCCTTATATTGGAATGGATATATGCATGTTTTGTAATCATTGGGAGTTGGGAGTCCTGTTCTTTTAAGCCTTCATATTTGCTGCAATTGATTTCCGGATCTCAACTACTCTGAAATACGTTTATATTTTTGTCTGTATGGTTGAATTGCCATAGGATGCAATTCTGTAAATTCCATATGTTTGTTATTCACATAAATTTGAAGTCATTTGATATGCTGTTGTAAGCTTTGTTGATCAATTGATTTATTTATCTTCTTTAAGCTTCTTTATGTCAATCGGGTTTCATTTTTGAACGGAAGAACAACAATACAAAACTGGTTACAAAACCGAAGACTAGTGCCGCCGCAACGCGCGGCGGGTGATCTCCACCTTGTTAGAATAATAATATTTATATTTAATTAGATAATTTAATTATTTTAAAGTATTTAGTATTTAGGAACAGGAGAATAATTATTGTTTAATAATATAGAGAGGCGGGAAAATTATGATCAGAATAAATATGATACAACACGTCACAGAAAATGTATTCTTTTATTGAAAAGAAAAATAGAACAATAAAATAATGGTGCTATCTTCATATCATAAAACATAATCACACACTATAAATGAGAGGTTTTGGGTTCAAGTCCCATTTGTGACAAAAAATAAATTAATGGGGGTTACAAGTTGGGCCAGGGGGTTTTCTCACCTATGATGAGTTTCCTCCTGATGGGGATTAGATATGATCGGGTGGGTGGTTAATGCCGCCGTCAGTGATCCAAATTTGCCGTTCAAAAAAAATTGATTGGGTGAGGTTATTGTGAGAAGTTTAATTTGGATAAAAAGGATTAGAAGGAATCATAGCCATTAGATCTTCAATTAAATGAAGATCTATGGCTTAAAATTTTCCTGAGTAAATTAGATAGAAAAACTAAAGAAAATCAAAGATGAAAGGGTATTTTTGACTTTTTATCAAATTTCCCCCATTTTTTAAACCTTCATAACTTTTAGATACGACATTATTTTTTTAAAAAAATTACACCATAAAAACGAGCGCCTTTTTATCTTTAAAACGCGTATAGTGTTGCTATATAAAAAATTAAATTTTTTTTTACTTTTTCGATTTTATCAAAATGTTTTGATCATTGTGTCATTTTGTCGTTGTGTCATTGTGTCAAAATATTCAGATCATTGTGTCATATTGTGTCAAAATGTTCAGATCATTGTGTCATATGGTGTTAAAAACCGAAAGATTATTGTTTCATAATGTGACGACACAATGACACAATGATCTGAACATTTTGACACAATGACACAATGACCCGTGTCAAAAATCGAAATAGTAATTTTTTTTTCTTCATTTTTTATATAGCAACACTATATGCATTTTAAAGATAAAAAAATGCTCATTTTTATGGTGTATTTTTTTTTTTAAATAATGTCGTATGTGAAAGTTATGAATGTTTAAAGAAAATAGGGGAAGTAGATAAAAAGTCAACAAAAGTGGCTAAGACTAAAATACCCCTCCTTCCTTTTTTATTAGATCAAGATCCAATGGTTGAAAATCCTTCTTATCCTTCCTACTCAAAACAAACTTCTCATTTGAATCTCTCCCTCATACTTTAAATGTCTGTTTGATTATTTTCGAAGGATTGTTAAATTATCTCCAAACGGTTTTAAATGACCGCTTGAAAAGTAAAACCGTCATTAGAAAAAGTAAAATTGCCATTTGAAAAGTTTGAAAAAAGCAAACGGCTATTTGAAAGTAGTGTAAAATCATTTTTCAGTCCAAGACTCGTTTTAAAAAGAATAGCTCCAACCCGACCCACCGTCTTTTCACCTCTGTTATGGCACTCAAACAGGACAATATGCTGCAATTGGATATGGTAGTGGAGCAATATCTGGATTCTTTAGCAAAGACACTGTCAAAGTTGGTGATTTGGTTATCAAAGAACAGGTGATCATTCTTCACTACATGTTATAGTACTCTAAGATTTCATTTGATATCGCTAACAACGGATTTGTTCATGATCAGGAATTCATCGAGGCGACAAACGAGCCTGGATTGACATTTATGTCTGGAAAATTCGACGGCATACTTGGACTTGGGTTCAGGGAGTTCTCTGTTGGAAATGTTACTCCAGTATGGTATGTTTGTTTGTATGTTTTTCCAACATAACAAGACATTTGAATTAGCCCATTAATTAATTAATGAATATCAACACCTACTTTAGGGACAACATGGTTAACCAAGGTCTGGTTAAAGATCCATTGTTCTCAATCTGGTTGAACCGCGATGCCGCCAATGAAGAGAAAGGTGGAGAGATTGTTTTTGGAGGCGTCGATCCTCTGCATTACAAGGGTAATCATACTTTTGTTCCCATCACTCAAAAGGGTTACTGGCAGGTTTGTTAATCTACCCACCCATAATGTTTCTTGTTAATTTGAGACAAGATATATAATATGCACTAATACCATATAATAGAAAGGAAATTAACCTTTTGATGTTTTACTATATATGTATAATAGTTTGATCTGGGTGATGTTCTTATCAATGGAAAATCAACGGGTACGTTTTCTTCTTGTTTTCATATCAAATCTTCATGTCAAATAGTCGCATATATTCATTTGATATATTGGTTAATTTCTTCAATCAGGAAGTTGTGAAAATGGATGTTCCCCCATTGCAGACTCAGGAACATCTTTGATAACAGGCTCAACAGTATGATAACTAATCTCAACTTCACTTCTATCAGTTTTATACATTCTGAATCTAGTAATTATCATTAATAATAAATGCGTTGAGTTATGTTGTTTTTTTACATTTAGTCTGTGGTCACCGAGATAAACAAGGCCATTGGAGCTATGAGCATTTCATCCAAATCCGAAGAGGTACACACAGACCCAGACCATCTATTTGCTTCATGTTTTGTTTTTCGCAGAACCTAACAAGCCCATATATAAAACTGCTCAGTTTTCTGATCAGTCTTCGGGGACAATGGGAGTCTCGACAGTTGATTGCGCCAACATTGCCTCCATGCCCGATATTTCGTTCACAATCGGGGGCAAGGAGTTTGTTCTTTCGCCACACGAGGTAGTTAGTTTTTTAACGTAATACGCGTCAAGATTTGATTTATGGGCGCGTTATAATAAAGTTTCGGTTTTGATTTTGATGTGTTTATATATAGTACCTGGTTAAAGATGGCGAGGGTGATGGTGGTGAAGATGCTAGTTGTGTTAGCGGCTTCATGCCAATGGATGTTCCTCCTCCTCATGGCCCTTTATGGTACGTATATATGAATTTGATGGGCTTTTTGTTTTTACTTCTATTAGGAACTAGAATTAAAATTGGAATACAAGAATTCTATCAAATTTTACACTTAGGTATCCGATTTCAGTTTTTTTTTTTTTGAACGGCAATTTCATTAGAAAAACGAGCCTAGCAAGCCGCCAGGACCCGGAGAACAAGACCAGACAAAGAAGATTACATAGAAAAGGAGCACCAATTGGCCCAAGAGATCCTTCTAGACTTAAACCTATTGCCTACCCAAAGGAAACTAACACACTTGACCTCATTCAAAACCCGGGCCACCGAAGGTCTTCTACCATTGAAAACCGCCTCATTCCTTTCTTTCCAAAGAACCCAACACACTGTGAAGAAGATAGCGTTGAGAATGCTTTTAGTAACCAAGCCAAGATTGAGGCAGTCCAACATCTTGAAAATATCCAAGGCCGAGAAGAAAAAACAATTGGGCACTTTGACCCAACTAGCCACCGCACACCAAACAAGGGAGGAGAAAGCGCAGCCCGTGAGAAGATGATTAATTGTTTCATCACTTTCTTCACACAAGGGACACAAGACCGGCGCCGATATCACCCTTCTTTTCACCAGTTGATCGCCCGTAGCGACCCGATTCTGAGCCACACGCCACATAAAGAGATTGACCTTTAGAGGAAGGAGTTTATTCCAATCGAAAACCCAGGGGGGGGGGGGGGCTGGGAATCAGCAGAAATGATCCTACGAACCGAGTTAACCGAGAAAAAACCGGAGGGATCACCCTCCCATACCCAGCTGTTACCCTCCTTAACAAGCAAATCATCCATGGAAGCGTTAAGTTCACAAAGCGTACCTTCAATGTTAACAATATTCTTCCAAACACCCGTCAAGGATTTACGGCAGGGGAGGAAATGGATCCTGTCACGCACATTATGAATACAAGCAACCACCCGACGCCAAAGTTTGTGAGGTTCGGTTTGGAACCGCCAAAACCATTTGGCAAGGAAGCAATAATTGGCTTTATCGAGAGGAACGAGCCCCATACCACCATCAGCCTTGGTTCTGCAGACGGCTTCCTTACTAACCCAGTGAATACAACCTTTTTTATTGCCCCCACTCCAAAGGAATCTCATCCGAAGACTCTCAAGTTGATTAATGACTGATACAGGGGCCAAGTACAGCGAGAAGAAATAGGAAGGTAGGGCTTCAAGGACAGCCTTAACGATTTCAGTTACTTTAGAATATGTGAACTAAACATGTTTCTAAATTTTATAAAACTAAACTATGCTCATGTAGATATAATAATGGAAAATTTAATAAAACATCACATGATGAAATTGGAAATCACAATACTGTTAGTTTACTTATATTTTCACAAAAATTCTTGTTGTTAATGATGATGTACTAAATTCATGCAATTTGTACGCTATTATACCATGTTATATAAAAAAAGATTGATTTTTTTTTAATTTATTATAATTTGTTGTTTTTCTTTAACCCGACCAATATTTGACCCTCTCTAATGAAAATTTCTAAATCCATAACCAATGATTGATGGTGTGATTAGCATATAATTTTATCGGAACTAGAAGGCCATAAAAATGAGTTGATCAGGGTTAAAAATAAAGTTGTCAAACGGTTGACACCACTATTTTTAAATGTTTTAATCAACCAATAAAAAATAGACAATTTTTAAAAGTATAGTGTTATAATCATGAAAAACTTTTTAAAGAAAGGTAAAGATAAAATGTATACGGTTCAACTCAACTTGACTTCCACCTTTCTAACGTTTCATCTTAATCTGTTTATGTTATATTTTTCTTTGTTACTATTCTAGTATTCTTGGTATAAATATATGGTGTAAATTGTACCATTTGGGTGATGCTTTAGGATCTTGGGAGATGTTTTCATGGGACGCTACCACACGATATTCGATTACAGAAATCTGAAAATTGGATTCGCTGCGGCAACATAAATGAGTCTTGACATTTGTATTCGTCGGGTCGTATGCATGTTTTCACCAGGCAACAATGATGACTCTTGAGAATAAGAATGTTCATGTAAATACAATGATAGATTGCTGTTATAATCTTGAATGGTTAGTTTAATCACATATCTCGATTTACATGATATGATTAACTTTCTCAATCACTTCTCAGTACTTTATTATAATTGTTTTTGTTTGTTTGTTGCAACAATGGCGAGTAATATTAGGGATAATTGATTAGAAATTGTTCTTATGCATTTATAACGTAGACCTGAACATTCCTTTGTAAGGATCCTATGTTTGTCGTGTTCTTTTTCAAGATTGACCTGTCGTGTCAGTCTTTTATGCCAGTTTGCACAAGACAATGATCATGCATACAAAAACATTTAAAACTCTAAATGAATCCTATTAATTATCATGCATTCTATAACAGGTACCAACAAAAGGGTAAATCTTTGTATATTCAACAAACATGGATACAAGGTTTTATATACAAGCATGAAAGAATATGAAACAATACAATAACTAAAGTGATAAATACGAATGATAAATATGAGTAAATGAGGGTAACTCAAAGAGTTGCAACCGATGGAAAATAAAGAGTGAACTTAAAAAGGAAGCATCCATTAAATGATAATGTTTATTTTCTAATATTTGTTAATATCCCCCATCAAGCTGGAAGGTGGCGGTCCGAGACGTAACTGAGAGCGAAAGTCTTCAAACTGAGACCAAGGGAGACTTTTTGTAAAAATGTCGGCAACTTGCAGATTGGTAGGAATAAATTTGGTGAGTAGTTTGCCTGAGGTAACGAGTTCACGTATAAAATGGTAGTCCAGGTCGATATGTTTAGCACGTTTGTGAGAGATAGGATTCTGACTTAAGAACAAAGCACTTTTATTGTCGCACAAGAGAGTAGGAGGTCCTGGCGGTAAGACATGGAGCTCCTGTAAGAGATGTGTCACCCATACTATTTCAGCAGCTGTATTTGCCATGGAACGGTACTTAGACTCACAACTCGAGCGTGACACAGTGGGTTGTTTCTTGGCACTCCACGAGACAAGATTACCATCAAGGAAAATGGAGTATCCATACGTCGACCGACGAGTTTCGATGTAGCGAGCCCAGTCGGCATCTATGTAACCTAATACAGAGGTTTGAGTGGGCTATGAGAACGTTAGACCGTAGGACAAGGTACCTTTGATGTAGCGAATAATTCTCTTAACACGTTGCTAGTGAGAGGTTGTAGGAGAATGTAGAAATTGGCTCGCTTGATTGACAGCATACGAAATATCGGGTCGAGTAATTGTTAAATATTGGAAAGCGCAGAGACCGATATGCGGATGGATTAGAGTGAGGAGTCCCATCCTTTGTGAATACTTCATTAACAGCTAAAGGAGTGCTGACTGGCTTTGCTTCGGTGAGATTGGCACATTGTAGAATATCATGAGCATACTTTGACTGACTGAGAAACAAACGATCTTGATTATAAGTGACCTCAAGACCAAGAAAGTAGCTGAGATCGCCCATGTCTTTCACACGAAATTCTTTGTGAAGACTGGAGATAAAAGACTGAATAACGGATTCCTGGTTTCCTGTAAGGATGAGATCATCAACGTACACAAGAAGATACATTATACATGAGTTCCTTTTGAATATGAATAACGAGGTATCCGAGCGACTGCATGTAAAACCGTTATTGACAAGGAAGGAGCTCAACCGTTGAAACCAGGCCCAGGGGGCCTGCTTGAGACCATAGAGGGCTTTGTTAAGCTTACACACGTAATGCAGAAACTTTGAGCCGATAAAGCCAGGAGGTTGTTCCATGAACACAGTTTCATTAAGATGGCCATTGAGAAAGGCATTTTTCATGTCCAATGGATGAAGTTTCCATTTGTTTATAACAGCGAGAGAGAGGACGATGCGAATGGTGGATGCTTTAACAACGGGACTAAATGTGTGGTTGTAGTCGAGACCAAGAATCTGAGTGAAGCCTTGACCCACGAGGCGTGCTTTAAACCTATCAATAGTACCATTGGATTTGTATTTTTTTTAGCGAAGAGCCATCATCTCTTCATTCATAGCGCAGAGCCAGTTTTCATCTTTGGCGGCGGTTTTGAATCCTCTAGGAATATGCTTGGCAAAAAGAGCAGTGTATAGATGGTGGGTAGAGACGTGAGAGAGGTCGTCACAGTGTTTGGGTTTAAAGATACCGAATTTGGCTCGTCTTTGCATGGGATGAATGTTAACGGGTACAACAGGATGAGGGGATGTGGGGGGAAGGGGTTGCATGGGAATGGGAGTAGGTTGAGTTGTGCTATTTTGGGTGGATAGGTTTGATGTGGAGGATGCATGTTCGTTGGTTGGGTGGGGCGATGATGGGTATGAGAGTGTGGGGCTTGTGGGGCCATAAGGTGACGAGGAGATGGGACTAGTATGGGCAGAAGTGGATGAATATGTTGCACTAGAAGTGAAGGAGCTGGTGGATTTGTTTAAGGGAGAGGGAGGAGTAAAAAGATTAGTGAGTGGAGGGGTGAGGCAAGATGGGCAAGGTGGGTGAGGAGGAGGAGAAGGCGTGGGAAGACTAGTAGTTGGTTGTTGATGGTGATCATCCAAGAATGTGGAAATATGAAGGGTAGTCAGGGGTTGATAGTAGTGGGTGAATCAAATGGGAAGCTATTTTTGTCAAAGCGAGCATGTCAGGTGATAAATATTTTGGGTGACACCGGATCAAGACATTTGTAGCCCTTATGTTGAGCACTATACCCAATAAACACACATGGTAAACTGCGAGGGGCAAGTTTATGTGGTGAGTAGTCCCGGAGATATGGGTAGACAAGACACCTGAACACTTTAAAATTCTCATAAGTGGGTTTGTGGTGGAACATTAACTCAAAAGGTGACTTGTTATTAAGCACCTTTGATGGAAGACGATTAATAATATATGTGGCAGAACTGAAAGCATCCACCCAATATGTGGATGGAACTTGAGCATGAAATAACATGGCCAGTCATGTTTCAATTATGTGTCGAGGCTTTCGTGTGGCGCAACCATTTTGTTGAGGAGTATAAGGGCACGAGAGCCGGTGGAACATGCCGTTATCCTAAAAAAAATTAGAACGGTGTGATTGACAAATTCAGTTCCACCGTCGCTTTGAAAGATTTTTATTTTTCGTGAAAATTGTGTCTGAACAAAGTTTATAAAGGACTTTAGGACTGGATAGAAACTGTTTTTGGTTTGCAAGGGGTAGGACCAAGTGAAGCGAGAAAAATTATCAATAAATACGACATAGTAACGATAATTATTAGTAGAAGTTATAGGTGCGGGTCCCATATGTCACAATGAAGAAGGTCTAAAGGATAGAGGGCTCGTTTGGTTTTATTATCAAAGATAAACGATGCCCTTTGGCTATTTAACATGAAGAACATATATTTGGTGTAGGTAATATTGAATTAAACGAAAGACAACTCATTTTATTTAATATAGTTAGAGTATCAAATGCACATGACCAAGACGAAAATGCCATAACTCAAAAGACGCCTTAAATGACCTAGGATAGGTTGATACTAGAGCTTCAAAATCATTCTTGAGAACAAAAAGACCGTCTTCACATTGCCCCTTTGCCAAAACCCGTTTTGCTTCCTTGTCCTGAATATAAACAAAAGGACAAGAAAATAGGACATCAACACAATTATCACGAGTTAAGGAACTAAAGGAGAGAAGGTTTTTGGTTAAATGTGGAACAACTAAAACATTATTTAAAGAAATATGTTTGTTAATAGTAGAGGACCCCATTTGTGAAATGGGTAATTTAGTACCATTACCAAACGTGACGTTGGTGTTGCCAAGGAATGGAGATGGGTTCATGACATTCTGAGAGGAGTTGGTCATATGGGCGGAAGCACCCGAGTCAACAAACCAATCTGGGGTGTTAGAATTCACATTTCATTGGATTTGAAATGCCTGAACAAGATTGGCATCAACAGCATTACGAGAAGAGACCTGATCTAAAAGTTGGGGGCAAGCATTTTCATAGTGCCCATCATGGCGACACCATTGGCAGTTGATGGGGTTTTGGTTCCGACCACGATTACCATTGTTACGATTGAAACCGCGATTTCCATTACCTCGATTACCATAGTTGTTTATACCCCTGTAATTAGAGTTACGACCACGATTACGGCGAACGGGTCCACCATGGCCAGGGTTGACAACAGGTGGGCGAACAGGATTGAAGGCACCGTATTGGGCAGCAAACGTGACAGCGGGTGGCGGATTCTGATGCAGCGATTGAAGGTAGATTTCGTGGCTTTCGGCCATCGATTGGAGGACCCGAAACACCGGCGATGGGCGAATCACTCTTGCAGCAACAAAGAATGTCTCAAACTGAGGTCCTAGACCTCGAAGGAACCAGTGCACTTTGTCTATATCCTCAACCGGCTTGTCACACCCCTAAAATTCCCACGCGTGGTAACGCGCCGCAGGGAGCGTGACAAACCAGGATCACAGTCCATTAGTTACACCAAACGACCAATAATTAATAAAAATGTTTCATATTTCATTAAAATATAAATTCAGAGTGTTACAAGTGCGGAAGCGTAAATACAATTAAATCATTTATGTAAAAACATCGTCACCCAAGGTGACGTGGCTTGTTCAAAGTCACTAAAAGGGTTTCAAAGTCTCATGCATGCGTACTCGTGATACTCGAACATCTGCAACCTGAGAAATAACATGCTAAAAAGTGTCAACACAAAGGTTGGTGAGTTCACAGGTTTATCAGTCCAAAAACAGTTCAAGTTCAGTTTAAGATTGACTGTTCAAGAACAATCAAGTTGAGATTAAGATTTACTGTTCAACAACAGTCAAGTTAAGTTTAATATTGACTGTTCAACAACAATCAAGTTGAGTTTAGTATTGACTGTTCAACAACAGTCAAGTTGTAAAAGCATAATCACTAATATATATCAAATAGCTAGCTAGGTTATATACATGAAACTTCGCACGTTGATGGTCACCGAAACTAACAGTTGTTTATAGTTTTCCTTGTTGTGTTTAGGACGAATATAACACCCGTTCGATATCTAATCGTGCCAGAGCGACTGACCCGGGTGGGGTTTGTCAGACCCAGTATTACTACAATATATTTCCCGCTATCGTCATTAATATTAACGGTACCATAGGAAGGACTTTGTTGTATCAGTGTGCTACTAGTACTTCAAGTGATATATAAAAGTCTAATTATCTCAGTTGTATAATTCATGCATGTTAATCTCCCCCAATAGGATTAAAAACAGTAAAATGGGGCCGTGAAACTCACCTTCGGGTGCATAGCAATTCCAGATAATTAATCACAGCCAATAGCAACCAGTATGTCTTGTGTTCTCTACCAAACACCTAACGAGTATACATACGTAAGTGTGTGTTTCAACAAGGGTAGCTTACTCTAGACCAATGGTGAAAGATAGACAACTCAACCATGACATGACGAGGATAATAAGGTCCCAAAACGAGTCGAGGAAGGCAAATAGCCAAAATCATGATGATTACGAAAGTCGGCGAAGAGTATATTATTCAATGATAATATACAACCAGGAAATCGAATAATAACACATGTGTGTATATATATAAATATATATACTCATAACCAAAAAATAGTTACATCAGTAACGAGTATTTCCAAAATATACTTATATGTTTATATATGTTTTTATATATTTTACTAAATATATAATTCTAACGTTTAGAAGGTTTCACGATACGACAAAATACATTATTTGTATATGTAGATTTTTATATAAATATAAGTGTTATCAAAACGTTCGTTTTATGTTTTCTAGATACGTAAATTTATATATATATATAGGAGAAGGAATTAAAATTAACCCTTGCTAGATGAGATAACTCATTAACTTCCATCTAGTGATTCTTGCTTTTAATCCAACGGATGATAATAATCAAGAGAGTTATGTGGCTATCATTGCTTCAAGGGTAAAAATGTACTTTCCCCCACCTGCAAATGTCCGGTAATCTCTATATTTGCTTTTTATTCCATATCAAAACCACCAGTGGCTTCTTCCTCTTTATTAGACCACCCACATCAACAACTACCCACATACCACCTTTTGGTCCAGTCAGCATGCCACATCATGTACTTCCCACATACCACAAAACCCACTTTTTTTCCACATCAAGTACTTCCCACATACCACCATTTACTTTACACACACCATTTTATTTAATCTTTATTTATTTATAACGGCTATATTTTTATTAAAAAAAATAATTTAATATTAAATTATTATTAAATGTTAACGGCTATTTTATTTAAAATTTATAATTTTTTATATTTAATAAATCTGTCTCTTGATCAGCATTAAAGAGCTTCCTTGCTTCAAGCAACCACATGTTATCAGACCACCCACTTGAGTTAGAACTCTTGACACTCAAGTATAATTCATTGAATCTGGCCACCTTTGATTTGACCATGTGCCAATGAGCTTTCAGGTTGTGTTGATCTCTAGGCACTTTGGGGTTTGAACTAGAATAGTGTTCGTGCACTCTGAACCAAAAATCATGAGTATTTTGGTTGGTGGCAATAACACTGTTCTCCGAACACTCATATATGGCCTCTGCCATCAGGACTTCATCTGAATGTGGCCATTTAGTACGAGAAGCCTTAGTGGTAGTAGTTTTGCCTTTGCCTCTCCCCCTAACCCTTTCCTGTGAGGGGCCATCCTCGGACTGTGGTGGTTGTGATTGAGTTGCTTGTGGGGGTTGTTGAGTTTGGGTTTGTTGTTGTTGCTGTTGATGTTGCATCCCCGCCATTTGTTGTTGTTGGAACATCCACATATGTTGCATGTGAAAGTATGTTTGTGGATCCATTTGTTGTGGTGGATACATTTGTGAAGGTGGTGAAGATTGGTGAAGAAGCTGGTTCATGCTTGTAGCATCATAGTCTGGAAACATAGACATGAATGATGGTGGGTTTCGGTTTGAGTTTCTATTTGGGGTTGAGTTTGAGTTTGAGTTGTTGTGATCCATTTGAAAGTTTGAGTTTGCAGAAATTTGAGAGAGAAATGAGAAGTTTGATGTGTGAATGAAATGAATAAATGAAGTGGTATTTATAGAATTTTTGAAAAACTAGCCGTTATAATAAGACAAAAAAAAAATAGCCGTTTTTTTAAAATAAATTATTAAATTTAATGTTTTATTTAATTATGAATTTTAGAAATTTTTTCAGATTTTTTTAAATTTATTTATATTTTATTTGAAAAAAAACTAGCCGTTATAATAAGATAAAAAAAGTAGCCGTTTTTTAAAAAAAAAAATATTAAAATTATTTTTTATTTAATTAAGAATTTTAGAAATTTTTTCAGATTTTTAAGAAATTTATTTATATTTTATTTGAATTATTAAATGTTAAAATATAACAAAATAATTTGAATTTTTAAAAATGTTACCGTTAAATAAAAAAAGAAAAAGGAAAAAGAAATAAGCGGGTCCCACTGGCTTGGTATGTCTTTGTACGTAGGTACGTACGTACGCGTCCACATACGTACGCCACATCGCGTACGTACGACGTACGTACGTACGTACTCCTCACGTACCCCTCGATGTGGGCGGTCTTAGAAGAAAACCCAATATCAACTGGGTTTGATTCCATCATCATCGTCCCCGCTAGTTCTTGTATTCCATGAATATGTTGCCAACTGCCATCATGTCAGACTTCCATTCCATCACCGGTTGTCGTGGCTAGTTCAATCGTCGCCGGTGGTCGTCGCTAGTTCAATCTTCGCCGGTGGCCTCGGATGATACGTCGATAACCTATATCTATAGTGAAATCAAAGATGGGGATGCAATCGATTGATGCTTACAGGTATTTTTAATGGGTTTGTAAAGTTTATTGAAATCGACTCCTACTGAAATCGACGAAGGCTTGAGAATGTGGGTGTGAAAGAATTTCTCTTTAGATTTCATTTGTTTTGAAATCGATATTAGTCTTGTATATTTCGTATTTAGTATATTTGTATAGGGTGCGTTGTGTAACTTCTGTAACTATAAATAGGGGTGTATATTTTCTCATTATTCAAGGAAATCATAATAACAATCATGGTATCACAGCCAAAGAAACTAAATCCCTAATTTTTTGTTCCTTTTTTCGATCCTCCTATACCTACGGGTAGACACCGCCGGCCCTGGCCTCCTCCGCCGGCCTAGACTCGCCGCAAACTCCTCCGATCAACGACAAACATACAAGCCCCGCTCCTGAGTCGATGGCGGACGCAATCAAAGCGGCGACAGACAAGCTCCACCATGCATACTCGGTAACGAATATCACTCAAAAGGTACGTGTTCTTGACGGTTCAAAGATTACTTACACCCAATGGGTGAAGCTTTTTATGATACACGTCAAGGCGTATCAAGTTGCGGATCATGTCGATGGTACTGCTCCCCCCGCAACCACTGATCCTACCTATAAGATTTGGACCGAAATAGATTCGGTTGTGTTACAATGGATCTACGGATCCATTCCCGATGAGGTTTTGGTTCGTTTGATTGATACTGACTCTTCTGCGAGACAAACCTGGCTTAAACTGCAGCAAATATATCAGAACAACAAGGGCTCACGAGCCGCTGCCTTGGAACAAGAATTCTCTACTATCACCCTTGCTGCATGTTCCAACATGGATGCGTATTTTCAACGCATTCACGATCTTGCTGTCCAACTTAATGACCTAGGCCGAACGGTTGACGACAACCGTAAAGTTTTGCAAATGGTCCGCGGCCTTCCTCCGGAGTATGACACGGTTGCGAGCTTCATAAACCAAAGCTCGCCAACCTGGGATGAGGCACGTAACATGGTTCACCTTGAAGTCCAACGCCTTGCTAACCGACAAAACCCCTCCCAAACGGCCCTTATTTCCCAACAAACCAACCCCGCACCGAACACCTCCCAAAACAATCCCAACACCCACCCCACTGAACCCCAACCCAACTACCAACCTACCCACTATGACCCTAACTATGGCCGCTATCCTAATCGTGGAGGCCGTGGCGGTGGTCGTCGATCAAACCGTGGTGGTCGAAACCGATATGGCAACAGGTACAACACAAATCAAAATTTTACACCTCCACATTATTACCCAGCCACTCAATACGGCCCACCCCCACCACCCACCCCTTACCCGTCCCTCCCTTACCAGCCTGCCTACACCTACGGTCCTCCCCAAGCCCAACCTTGGCAGCCCAGACAGCAGGCCCAACCAAATGTGCCTCCTCCCACGGCCCATTATGCGACCGGTTATGATGCCTTAAGCCCCACAGACCTGGCCCAAGCATATCAGGCCCAGCAGTTTAATCAGCCCACAAACACATGGGTTATGGATTCTGGAGCATCTCAACATCTCACGGCTAATCAGGAAACTGCTGATCATAAAACCCAGGTGGCTGCTGCATATAAACTGTCTCGGCAAGATCCCCGTGTAAATACCTGAGTTTTTTATTTTACGAGTGGAAGGCCATGAGTTCCTAATTTCATTTTTTTATGCGAAAGTATTTGTTTGTAGATTTTTACTTTTAAAGTCAAATACAATTAACTTTGGTTTGTATACTCTGTATGTCCAATTAACTTTAGTTTGCTAACCTGCTAGTGCTAGTTTGATACATCCATATAGGATGTCCGATTCTCATTTTTGTAAGCTTTTTGTTTTATGTTCATAGTTTTTAATTTGAGGTTTATTTTGTTTGCTTATTTTCTGTTTTTTTACATTTGATTAATTTTTTTTTTGTTGAACCTTGATAGTACCGATGTTTATTGATTATCACATCATTGTTAATGGTTATAGCATCAGTGTTTATATAAATATTAATGCATTTATAGGTTGTAATATATGCATATAAAGTTGTACTTAAGTAGAATATCGATGCTACTGGTTGTGAATGTATGATTGTAATATTGTTCATTGTTAATAATTATGATAGTGATGTTAGTAGTTGTAACACTGGTGTTACTTCGTACGTCTGAGAAAAATTTAATAAAAAACGTCGAGACTATAATGGAATTAAAGATAAAAATGCAACGAGTTTAATGGTGCAACTTTTATAAAAATCCGACAAAGTATAAAAAAGTTATGGACTTTTTTAAATGAAGGTGGGTTTATGTGGTTGTGTAGAAAGACCACTTTGCCCTTTTTTATTTAAAAAAAAGAAGTGGACATGTGTCATTATCTAATTCTTCCTGGCATTTTTCAACCAGTCAATAAGGGTTAATGGGTTATTGCATTTGAGATGGGTTAATAATAATTCCATGCCCTATATATATATATATATATATATATATATATATATATATATATATATATATATATATATATATAGGGTAAGGATCATGTAAAAACCACATCTTTTTGCGAAAACCTAAAAACTAATACTAAAACCTTCATAACTTTTTTCATACGATCATAAATTTTAAAAAAAATTGCACCAAGAACCTTAGAATTATGAGTTCTTTAATTCTGGAAAAAAATTAAAAAAAGCTTTAACGTCTCGTCGTTTTTTTATTAGTGCACATGTGCACTAATAATAAAACTCACACATATAGTACGCGTTAATATTTTTTTTTAGAAAAATCGTACCAAATATATTATAATTTTGTTAGCTTTTCGTGGTTTTTTACTAGTGCACATGTGCACTTATAAAATAACACTTTTTACGTGTCGTATAAATCAATATTTTAAAAAAGAAATTGCACCATAAATCTTATAATTGTGTTATTTTTAACTCTGAAAATAGATTTAACGTTTTAAACTTTTTTAAATTTTATGCTACACATGTGCACTATAACAAATAGTTATAGTACATATGTAGAATTATCATTAGTTCTAAAAATATTTTAGTGTTTTTAAATGTTTTAACCTAAACATTATGTTTTCGCATGACAATTCTCATTTGTGTAGTACTAATGAAAATGGTGCACATGTGCACTAATAATACACATGTGCACTATTTTTTTTCTTTTTCAAAATATCAATTTCTTTTCCAGAATCAAAGACAATAGTAGTTTAAGATTTTTGGTGCAAGTTTCATAGAAAAATATTAACGTATGTAAAAGTTATGAAGGTTTTAGTGTTAGTTTTTAGGTTTTCACAAAAATAAGAGTTTTCGCAGGATCCTTACCCTATATATATATATATATATATATATATATATATTATATATATATATATATATATATAGGGAGAGGATCATATAAAAACTATGTTTTTTTTGTAAAAACCTAAAAACTCTTTTAATAAAGGGCATTTTGGTCAGTTCACTAAAATTATAATATATAGCCGCCGCTGTCTGATTTATTAACGATTTCAATTAATCGTTAAAACCATCTCCTCCTGCGCACAGAGTTCACGAACATCCTTCTCCTCCTGCGCACATCTCACCAAGGCGATTTCATCGGAATCGCTGTTAAACAACCGGATTTTGTAATTTTCTGACCTAATTTGTATCACAAATCATCCTTTCTTCTTCAATTTCTAACCTAATTTTGTTTTAATTTTTCTATCAGCTTTCAAGCTTTCAATCAATCCCATGGATGATAATGCTGTTGCCGATTTGCCGTTCGATTCTGCTCCAGATCGGTCCGAGACCTTTGTTGATGCTAATTCCGATTTCGACATTGATCATATTGATTCTCATCAATTGATCGAACGTTCTGATGAAACCAGTTCTTCTGCTACTTTCATACCTTCATCGTCTTCATCTGGCAATCCTAATATTCCTGATAATGAGCCTGTTCTTAGTTTCCTTCGTGTAGAAGAACGTGGTATGTCGTATTAGCATATTTTATGTTTTTCTGCAATATTACACCTGTGCACTAATCTTTCTGGTTATGTACCTTTTATCGTTTGAACTGTATACCAAACATATTATATACTGTTTTTAATATAATTTTGTTCAATTAGGCATTGGTGCTCTAAATATTTACTATGTACCTTTCTTAATGTTCTGCAATATTACACCAGTGCTATAATCTTTCTGGTTTTGAGTACATTTTATCATTTGAACTGTATACTAAGCATTTTATAAACTATTTGTAATATAATTTTGTGCAATAAGCCATTGGTGCACTAAATGTTCACCATTTACCTTTGTTAAGTTTTCCATAGCAACCTTTCGTAACAAATTCATATACGTGTTATAATCTCATTGCTGTAATTATGTTTCACATATTTTGATATGCTTGACCTTTGTCCAAACATATACAATTATGAATTCCTTTATATATAATATGTATCTCTTATACATTGTGGTTTTATTACACGTGTGTAATTTCCAAAACCTTATGATAAACAATGCTTTCTCTTACAACTTACATGTCTTACAAACAATATAATAATGTAATATTTATGTTTCTGACTTCATTATCATTCTGATCTTTGTTTCTTTATGTTTTTTTTATTTTATTTTTTGTTAAAGGTGGTGCGACTAGTAGGGTTTATTCGTCACCCGATGGGACTATATTCTGGAAGCCAGATGTTGACCCTACGTTTGTTCCTGTCCTATACTCTGTATATGATTCATGGGAGGCTGTTAGTGATATGTATGAAACATATGCTGCGAAAGCTGGCTTTTCAACGAGATTAGGCACACATAAGCATTCTGGAGATGTTACAAAACACCGTTACATTTTGTGCAATCGTGCTGGAAAACCAAAACAGAAGACGATTGATTCTTCGGACAAGAGTTCACTGTCCACTACGAAGACTGTTCGTTCGTCCTTAACTGATTGTGATGCATGTATTCGGGTGAAGTTTGATGTTGAGACTCGACAGTTTGTGCTATATGTGTTTCGTGAGGCTCACAACCATGAGCTTATTGGTCCTGACTTCATGGATTTCACCAAGAGGCGTCGTAAACTTGACTTTAGCACCCAGCAGTTTATTCATCAGATGAGCCTAAATAAACTTGGTCCTAATATTGCTCACAGGGTACAGTCATCTCTCAAGGGTGGCCACCACAATGTTCATGGTTCTACAACTGACTTCAAGAATTTTTCCCGATCCATACGTCTCTTTATTGGAAATCGAGATGCAAAACTTGTAATGGACACTCTACAAGCCCGAACTGAGAACCTCCACAACTTCTTTTATGAATGTCTAGTAGTTGGTACGGAACTTAAATCGTTTTTTTGGGCTGATGATGTATCGAGATGCAACTACGAAGTGTTTGGAGATGTTTTGTCATTTGATGCGACTTATAGAACAAATGTGTAAGTTTCTGTTAAATGCATTGTACTTCAAATAAACTTTATCATCTATTTGATACATCATACTTTGTTTATCATATTTTATGATTTTGTGTAATATTACACCTGTGCACTAATCCTGCTGTTTTTTTAAGTACCTGTGTACTATGTTACCCATGTGCACTATTCTTTGTGTATTTATTTTGTTATTATTTAATATTCATCATAATTAACACCTGTGATTTTATTGCCTCAGATATAGGATGATATTTGTGCCTTTCACCGGTGTTGACCACCATAACAAGTGTGTGTTGTTTGGTGTTGGAATGATATCTGATGAGACCATTGAGTCGTACACCTGGTTGCTTAGTACATTCCTTAAAGAACATTTAAAGCAGCCTGTATTAGTTTTGACCGATCAAGATTCGTCAATGAAAGAAGCGGTTACTTCTGTATTTAATGAATCTGTTCATCATTTGTGCGCGTGGCACATTATGAGGAAACTTCCGTCTAAGGTACATTGTTACATCCTTAATTACTTTCTGTTTTTTTATCTGCTGCACATGTGTAATAATAACTGCCTGTCTTTTCAAACAGATTCTTGGTGAGATTCTAGCCAACACTGACCTTCGTAAATCTATACACAAACTTGTGTGGAATCTGCATATTGACAAAGAAACTTTTGAAGAGAGATGGCATGAACTTCTTGCAAAATATGATTTGACTGATCATGAATGGCTATCTCAAATTTATGAAATTCGATCTGAATGGGTTCCTGCTTTATTTCAAGATGTCCCCATGAGCTGTTTGATAAAAACCACATCAAGATCTGAGAGCTCAAATGCGCATTTCAAGGTCAACTCTAGCTTATCTAACACGTTATTACAGTTTCTTCTGTGTTTTGATACCGCCCTTGATTGGCAACGTAACAACCAACGAAAGATGGAGTTCGAAACCAACACCACTACTCTTGAATTACATACACCACTTCCAATAGAGAGACATGCTGCTGCTGTGTATACGTCATCTCTTTCTAAAAAGGTTCAGAAGGAAATTAAGTTTAGTCTTTTCTATTGTCCTGTTGGTGATACACGCACTGTTGGCGATACGAAGATATATACTGTTTCACATAACAACAAGAACTTTGTAACTGTCAACAGATACGAGGTACTTATGTCATACTACTATTTTTTTCTGTAATATTACACCTGTGCACTAATCTTACTGTGTTGTAAGTACCTGTCATCATTCTAATTGTATTACGTTTTGTAATAGCGCACCTATGCTGCATTATTCCAAAGTTGTCTTTAATACACACTTATGAATAGTTTTCTGTAATATGAGGTACTTATGTCATACTACTGTTTTTTCTGTAATATTACACCTGTGCACTAATCTTACTGTTTTTGTAATTTCCTGTCATAATTTTAACTGTATTATGTTTTTTTAATAGTGCACACATGCTGCATTATTCCAAAGTTGTCTTTAATACACACCTCTGAATAGTTTTCTGATCTCAACCATTTTTTTGCTTTGTAACAGGTTTCATTCAATGTTGCCGATCAGAGTGTAATGTGCTCATGTTTGTTGTTTCCGCGTATTGGGTATCTGTGTTGGCATGTTTATCATGTTTTTAGGTTCTATGACACGAACCGAATTCCTGATCGATACATTAACCGCCGCTGGACTCGTAATGCTTTTCCGGCAAGAGTATATGTTATTTCAAACCGTTATTCGGTTGATAACAGCGAGACTGGAATACTCAGAAACGAGATTATTGATACTGTGTTGCAATGCATAGACCATTTACGACGTCAGCCGGAACAGCTTGCCAATTTTTCAAATGAACTTAAAGAGATTAAAAGGCGTATTTTCCTTGAAGTGCCACGTAACCCTGAACAAGATAGGACGTCTGCAATTATTAGTGACATTTTGCGCCAACCTGAGTTTGGCAGTTCTTCTTTTGTTCCAACCCAGGGAATTAGAAACAAGGGTTGTGGTACCGATAAGCGGTTGGTCGGTCCTGGCGAGAAAGCAGTTGAGACGTATAAAAAGGGACCGAGATTTTGCAAAAAATGCAATAAACTCGTTTATGGTCATGATTCACGAAATCATGACAAAGTTATACGTGCTGCTGAGTTGGCCGCTGCTTCTTCCTCTTCTGCTGCTGTTACTAATGCTTGTAGCTCTTCTGGTGCTTTTCCTAATTCCGATCAAGTGTTAGACGTCCCATGTGTTGAGCCTCCAAATTCATCTGCTACACGACGCCAACCATTCCGTGCTGCTAGGCGTGCTCCGATAACAGATGATGGATCTCCATCTACCCCACCATCTTTCTGATTTTCTATATGTGTTCGATTCATTTTTTACATTTGACATCTGTTGAGTTTTAGTACATTACCTATTTTTTTTGTTTGAACTTTGTATGTCATATTTGGTACTTTTGAGATTGATGAATAATCATGGATACATTGATCATTATTACACTGATCATTATTATACTTGTGTAATAATCATTACTACACTTGTGTAATAATCATTATTACACTTGTGTAATAATCATTATTACACCTGTGTAATAATCGTACTTTCTATTATGTTCTTCATCTTTTACAACAAACATTATACAACTGCACATGTTATTTTCATAAACTTAAACACAACAGTACACGTGTGTACTGTTGTTCCTTTTGGTTTTATGTCATACATTACACCTTCTTAAGTCGAATTTGACGTATAATGCAACTGTCTTGCGTGTTATTTTCATATATATATACATATATATGATTGTTTACATTAATGCTGTTATGATTTTTTTATTTTGCTGTGTACATTCATGTTCTATTACATACATACATACCAGTGCACAAGTGCACTAAAACATGCTATATATCAGACAACTCATCTACCTGTATAAATATTCTTATCACATACATACCAGTGCACAGGTGCTCAAAAAGATACTATATATCAGATATTCATCTACCTGTATCATATTTTTCCAAAACTCAATATTTGATCAACAAACCATTACCACCGATCCATACATTCCAGTGCACAAGTGCACTTAAATGTCAAAATTTTACATTTGTTCAGCAAACATGGTTTATACTAACAACTACTTAATAAGTTTACTACCAGCATATACTAGAACATAATCCAATATTAGCAGACATTAATCTACGACACTGTGACGCTTGTTAATACCAAACCATACTTTATCATTTTCCATCATTCGGCAGGATAAACCGCACGTGCTTTCCAGGTCTGATTTCTCCCCCACCATGCTTTCCTGCAGCTTCATTTCTTAACACTTCCAAACCTTTCTCAACTTTTTCATACTCGCTTTGCAGCCTTTTCAAAAACTCCACATCCCTGTTTTTACCTCTCTTGCTTTTTCCTGCATGTTGTGTCAGCCTTTTGTTCATGATCTCTGCTTCCTTCACTACATATTCCCGGTAATTGTTTGCTTTCGTGGTCAACAGCTTTGTTGCGTACCTCATACGGAGGTTATTCACTTGCGATTCTTGTTTTTCATTTTCATCACTAAACCCGCAATCGAATTCCTTTTATCTTCCTCTATACACTTCCATATGCCTCATTGTAAACAACCCACAATCTGTGTAGTTGTTCTTTGTTGCCCAGCTAAGATTCATCCTCCTTGGCGTTGCCAATTCCATCACAGCAGCCTTAGGGTGCTTTACATGTCGCAAATAACTGCATACCATGTCCTTCTGCAAAATATAATTGGTCATTTATACATGAATTGCATATATTACATAAGTGTAATAATTAACATTTATTCTACAAACATTATATCCCATTCTGACCTCGTAATTGTTTTTTACCTAAGAAATTGTATATGCGTATGGTTAACTTACCACTTTGAATGGTGTTCCTTTCTTTTGGTATGCATTTGCATCTTTCATTATGATTGGCGTTGTAGCTTCATCCATGTTGTCGATCACTGCTATTCCAGGTGCGTCCAGATCAAAACACACCAAATAAAAATGTTGATTCTCCAATATTGGTATAACAATCGTGTCGAACGATTTTAGATCCAACAGCTTTTTATTCCATGACAGCATATGTTTCAGATTGCCTGCAAACTTCTCTAACCTTTGTTTCTTTGTGGTGTTGGTTTTATACATCCATTCGATCTGAAACAACAATTTGAATTCAAAAAAAAAAAAAATATATTACACATGTGTAATATAAATATATATGTAACATAATATAAACTAAAACTGTGTAAAAAAGTTTATATATATATTACCACTGTTGTTGTGTAACAACGTAGGTGCTTTGGTGCATTATTTGTTGTCCACTTCTCTTCAATGTTTTGTACTGTAGCCCAACAGTCTACAACCTCTGCAAATACTTCTTTCCCTGGTTCTAAAGTTGCTAAAAGGAATGGTTTTGTTTGCACCCCTGATGCAGTCTGAAAAAAATCTTGACTACATATTTGAGAAAAAATAGAAAAAACATCAACACAACAACATAATATTATAATTGAATGCAAAAAGAAAACATAATACAACTTAATTTGCTTTTTATTGAATTAGTGCACATGTGTAATATTCCACCTCTGTAATATAAACTGTCATATGTCATGACACCTTTGCACAACTTTTTGATGTTATGATAGTGATGTGCATTTATCACAAATTTTTAAATAACAGGTTACTTACTTGAATACGGCTTCCACCTCAGCTTTTTCTTTCTCCTCCATTTTCTTTTTCTCTTCTTCCTCTCTTTCTTCATTTGTCATCTTCTTCGATTCTTCTTCTTCCTTCTGCTTTTCCTTTGGGGTTCCCTTATTCAAATCCTCCACAAATGACATCAGATACTGCCACATGATACGTTCTTCCTCATTCATAGGGGTGTTGATCTCAACTGGTTTCCTTTTATATATCACGTCTTCATCTGATTCTCCCCCGTTGCCATTCTTGTTGTCAACTGTCGATGTCACAACCGCTGCTTCTCCACTGTTATCATCTCTACTTGTGTCATCAACCTTTGTGCTTTCAGGACCTTCAACGATTTCTTTATTAGTATCTTCACTAGATATGTGTTCTTCCTGCACGGTCTTTCCCACGTTCTCTGTATACATTACCATCATTATGTCTTTTACAACATTATTTGAAACAGTCTCTGTCTTGTCTGAATCCTGTGTGCTCTGTGACAAATCTATTCCAAAATCGAATGATGGCATCGATTTGTCATGTTTCATCCAACTAACGCTTTTGATTCCCGCGGAATTGCTTATTACAGTTTCCATATCTTCATTGGTATCCCCGGCATCTTCATTTTCTTTCTCTTTTTGACTAAACTGCACCACTGTTTTATAAAACGACTTGTACCGTTCTATGTACACCATCAGCTCGTCGTTGTTTGGAAATAACGACCATGCATCCGGTAAAGCCTCTTCTGTTACCTTTTTATGTTGTTGCATCAAGGCAAACAACTCTTCCAAACCATCGATATGATCCTGGTGTACACAAGATGTGTGTTATTGTCACGATAATTATAGTATTTGTATTATTACACATGTGCACAGATTATTTATATGATATCTTTTAATATAACAATTGTATGTTTCAAATATACAATCATCATAGCATGCATAAATTATGTACACTTTCCAAAAAAAAATTACATAAACATTTGTGCATATGTATTTGTTACTAATTTTTATTAGTGCACATGTGCACTAATAATTTTTTTTTTGTTACACATGTGCACTAATCATGATTTCATAAACTTTATACATCCCTGCTAATATATAACTATCTATTATATTACCCGAAAGTATTTAAGGTTGAATTTTTAATGAATTTTTACCTTCAAATTGCTTTTTTCTCTGACCTCTTTTTGCTTTTTTTCAGTCACCTCCCTTCCTTTTGACATTTCTTCATCGCTTGCGTCTCCTTCATTGTCAACATATGTTTCTCTCAACTCTCCCAGACCAAACCCACCATTTTCAATTTCATAATCCTCCCTTATCTTCAATGATTCTGATGTCCAAAACTTGAGAGGGCTCATGCTTCGTTCAACGTTTATCCCCGGGCATGTTATGCTATCCACGTATACCAACTACATGTGTTTAAAACAAATATTGTTATAAAAATGTTTTTTAAGTGTTCCTGTAAACGAGCGAATTATCTAAAGGAAACATTGTATAAAAAACGTACCGTTAATAGTGCTAGAGGTCCCGTGAATCTTGGTCCTTTGTGACCACTCACCCATGAATCCTTGCATCTTCTAAGTGCATCCAAACAATATTTATTCCAGTTAATATTGTTCAGATCTGTTCCGTCTATAATGGATGGAACGAAATCGAGCTTCATGTACTCGTTGCTTCCAGACTCGGCCATAACACTCGAAAACAATGCTATGAAGTCTATTTTGAAGAATGCACCGGGAGTATCAGCATCCTCACTCATCTTGCTTACAACTTCAGCACGTGTTATGTATGATTTTCCATATCGTGATTTCCATGCTTTAGCAATTGTCCCCAATTTCTTTTTTCCATGGGCAACAAAGGTCAACTCTAGCTTATCTAACACGTTATTACAGTTTCTTCTGTGTTTTGATACCGCCCTTGATTGGCAACGTAACAACCAACGAAAGATGGAGTTCGAAACCAACACCACTACTCCTGAATTACATACACCACTTCCAATAGATTGACATGCTGCTGCTGTGTATACGTCATCTCTTTTTAAAAAGGTTCAGAAGGAAATTAAGTTTAGTCTTTTCTATTGTCCTGTTGGTGATACACGCACTGTTGGCGATACGAAGATATATACTGTTTCACATAACAACAATAACTTTGTAACTGTCAACAGATACGAGGTACTTATGTCATACTACTGTTTTTTCTGTAATATTACACCTGTGCACTAATCTTACTGTGTTGTAAGTACCTGTCATCATTCTAATTGTATTACGTTTTGTAATAGCGCACCTATGCTGCATTATTCCAAAGTTGTCTTTAATACACACTTATGAATAGTTTTCTGTAATATGAGGTACTTATGTCATACTACTGTTTTTTCTGTAATATTACACCTGTGCACTAATCTTACTGTTTTTGTAATTTCCTGTCATAATTTTAACTGTATTATGTTTTTTTAATAGTGCACACATGCTGCATTATTCCAAAGTTGTCTTTAATACACACTTCTGAATAGTTTTCTGATCTCAACCATTTTTTTGCTTTGTAACAGGTTTCATTCAATGTTGCCGATCAGAGTGTAATGTGCTCATGTTTGCTGTTTCCGCGTATTGGGTATCTGTGTCGGCATGTTTATCATGTTTTTAGGTTCTATGACACCAACCGAATTCCTGATCGATACATTAACCGCCGCTGGACTCGTAATGCTTTGCCGGCAAGAGTATATGCTATTTCAAACCGTTATTCGGTTGATAACAGCGAGACTGGAATACTCAGAAACGAGATTATTGATACTGTATCGCAATGCATAGACCATTTACGACGTCAGCCGGAACAGCTTGCCAATTTTTCAAATGAACTTAAAGGGATTAAAAGGCGTATTTTCCTTGAAGTGCCACGTAACCCTGAACAAGATAGGACGTCTGCAATTATTAGTGACATTTTGCGCCAACCTGAGTTTGGTAGTTCTTCTTTTGTTCCAACCCAGGGAATTAGAAACAAGGGTTGTGGTACCGATAAGCGGTTGGTCGGTCCTGGCGAGAAAGCAGTTGAGACGTATAAAAAGGGACCGAGATTTTGCAAAAAATGCAATAAACTCGTTTATGGTCATGATTCACGAAATCATGACAAAGTTATACGTGCTGCTGAGTTGGCTGCTGCTTCTTCCTCTTCTGCTGCTGTTACTAATGCTTGTAGCTCTTCTGGTGCTTTTCCTAATTCCGATCAAGTGTTAGACTTCCCATGTGTTGAGCCTCCAAATTCATCTGCTACACGACGCCAACCATTCCGTGCTGCTAGGCGTGCTCCGATAACAGATGATGGATCTCCATCTACCCCACCATCTTTCTGATTTTCTATATGTGTTCGATTCATTTTTTACATTTGACATCTGTTGAGTTTTAGTACATTACCTAGTTTTTTTGTTTGAACTTTGTATGTCATATTTGGTACTTTTGAGATTGATGAATAATCATGGATACATTGATCATTATTACACTGATCATTATTATACTTGTGTAATAATCATTACTACACTTGTGTAATAATCATTATTACACCTGTGTAATAATCGTACTTTCTATTATGTTCTTCATCTTTTACAACAAACATTATACAACTGCACATGTTATTTTCATAAACTTAAACACAACAGTACACGTGTGTACTGTTGTTCCTTTTGGTTTTATGTCATACATTACACCTTCTTAAGTCGAATTTGACGTATAATGCAATTGTCTTGCGTGTTATTTTCATATATATATACATATATATGATTGTTTACATTAATGCTGTTATGATTTTTTTATTTTGCTGTGTACATTCATGTTCTATTACATACATACATACCAGTGCACAAGTGCACTAAAACATGCTATATATCAGACAACTCATCTACCTGTATAAATATTCTTATCACATACATACCAGTGCACAGGTGCTCAAAAAGATACTATATATCAGATATTCATCTACCTGTATCATATTTTTCCAAAACTCAATATTTGATCAACAAACCATTACCACCGATCCATACATTCCAGTGCACAAGTGCACTTAAATGTCAAAATTTTACATTTGTTCAGCAAACATGGTTTATACTAACAACTACTTAATAAGTTTACTACCAGCATATACTAGAACATAATCCAATATTAGCAGACATTAATCTACGACACTGTGACGCTTGTTAATACCAAACCATACTTTATCATTTTCCATCATTCGGTAGGATAAACCGCACGTGCTTTCCAGGTCTGATTTCTCCCCCACCATGCTTTCCTGCAGCTTCATTTCTTAACACTTCCAAACCTTTCTCAACTTTTTCATACTCGCTTTGCAGCCTTTTCAAAAACTCCACATCCCTGTTTTTACCTCTCTTGCTTTTTCCTGCATGTTGTGTCAGCCTTTTGTTCATGATCTCTGCTTCCTTCACTACATATTCCCGGTAATTGTTTGCTTTCGTGGTCAACAGCTTTGTTGCGTACCTCATACGGAGGTTATTCACTTGCGATTCTTGTTTTTCATTTTCATCACTAAACCCGCAATCGAATTCCTTTTTTCTTCCTCTATACACTTCCATATGCCTCATTGTAAACAACCCACAATCTGTGTAGTTGTTCTTTGTTGCCCAGCTAAGATTCATCCTCCTTGGCGTTGCCAATTCCATCACAGCAGCCTTAGGGTGCTTTACATGTCGCAAATAACTGCATACCATGTCCTTCTGCAAAATATAATTGGTCATTTATACATGAATTGCATATATTACATAAGTGTAATAATTAACATTTATTCTAC